>WBNO01014076.1:31556-45820 GCA_013400575.1 Peucedramus taeniatus
ATATATATAAATGCTTCTTTACACTGGAATGCCAGGCTGTCATAATTCATAACAGATCTCTCCTTGGTTTTCAATCTTCTGCACTAGGAGGACCATAATGCTGGGACAGGGAAGGATTTAAGCAAGACATGTTTTCTAATTTCAGGATGGACTGTCAGAAGGTTTTCAAGAGAAAAGCTACAATTAGATAGGAAAGCTGGTGAAGGCTGAGAAAGATGGGAAATGGATGAGGACTGAGAAAATGTAAGGAGATGAGTGATACACCAGGCTGGCTTGCAAGAGGAAGTGCAAATGCATCAAATGCAGAGCTGCTTCACAGACTCCAGGAAAGCTGGGCAAGGCTTGCCACTAGCAAAGAAAGATTCTGCACAGAGGTCCAGAAATTCAGAATATCCTTACAGACACTGACTTGTCATACCTCCTCACATACTTGTGAAATTTATGGCAGATATGCAAGCTCAAATTATCCTCCACTTGAAGTGTTCTTGATATTGAGACCAGCATATCTTTTGTCCATTGCTTCTGTTGATCTCTTAAAACAAAACAAAAACAACCTCATGAAAATAATAAAAAATTATGGCTAGCCACATGCTTCTAATAAGCAATGCTTATTATTTCAGAATGGCACAGACCTAGGAAAAAATTGAAAGATGAGTTGAGAGTAGCTCAGATTAGAGTTTCATACCTACGTGCACAGCTGGTGCACCATGTATATTGCCTGCCCTCTTGTGAAACATGCTTTTGATTTAACTTGTACAGGTGTTAAAATGGGATTATGACACAGAAGCAATGGAGAGATCTTACTTCTTTACTTGCACTGTTAAATGCACTACCATATCCAGAAACATAAGTCATATTTTTTTAAAAAGTTAAAATATTGGAATTGGAGAAGAAGAGAAAAAAAAGATTATTAAGTCTCTAAAAAGCATATTTACAATGTGGAGTTCATGGAGTTCAACCTATGCAGGTGATGAAGAAAATGGAGAAAGTACCTGATGAATCTGTGCAGTATTCCAACACTTGAAATGACTGATAAAATAAGGAAGGTGTGAAAGATCCTTCCTGCTAAGTGACTCTTACTGGGGAGCACAAAACTGGACACAGTACTACAGGTGTAGCCTTACCAGTGCTGAGTGGGGGAAGAACATCCCTCCTAATCCAGTCCAGGATACCATTAGCTTTCTTTGTCACTTATGTTCAGCTTGGTGTCCACCAGAACTATTTCTGCAAAGCTGCTTTCCAGCTCGTCATCTGCCAGCATGTGCTGCTGCATGGAATGGAGACAAAAAAGTTGAGTGGAAAGAGTCAGAATAATCAGGTTTCTTGAACATATATGAAAGATCCAGCATATAATACATTTGTACTGTGGAATAGAAAGGGACTCATTTTACAAAATATGAGGGGGAAAACAAATTATGACACCTAGCAAGAGATTCTGTGTGGAAAGAAAAGCCAAGATAATGCCAAGGAAAGAAAAAAAGATGCTTGGTATCCTATTCCTTTATCACTAGATAGTTTCTTGAAAGAATTATGAGTAACCACAGCTTCTGTTTCTCAAGATGTCTATGGCAACAGAGCATACTGTGAACGAGGTAGAAGCCTTTCCTAGTAGATCAGACATCCAGAAGCAGAGGATCTTAAAACTGTGAGATCTTCTTTCTTCAGAGTTTTTTCTTTCTGTGCCTGAGATACCGTGCAAGATCCACTGTCCAATTACTGTTTGAAGAGTGACACAGCTGAGGTTGGGTTGGGTTGGATTGGATTGGATTGGATTGGATTGGATTGGCTGAAACTGGCAGAGTTATGGTGAAGGATAACAAGAGGTCACATGGCCTTTCATCTTTGTCCAGCTGTATTGGAAAAGATGATTTAAAATAATGAACCCCTCAGTAACAACTTATTCCTTCTTCTGCTTTAATTCAATCAGAGTTAGAGCTTATACTTAAAAGGCAAAGCTATTGCTTAAGAACTTTGAAATCATGGGAAAGCAGGCTAGAAGTGCTCAGGAGTGAAAACTATTTTGCAGACCTAAGCCTTTATAGAAATTCAATTAGACTTTTAAGAAGGTGGTTTTTTGGTTTTTCTAATTGGGTCAGTGGTTAAATCCCTCAATATTATGTATGCACCCAGAGCAGAAAGTGTATAAAAACAACTCAGTACAGGAACATAGAAGGTTTTATCAATGAAAATACAAAAATGCTTGATCAGCATAACACACTGAAACATCAAACCCTAGCTTCCCCTAAAGAGATGCAAAGCAGCTGTTTGATCCCAGAACACTGAATTAGGAGCCATGGCACCTACTTATCTTCTCGTTTCACCATGTCATTTATCATCAGTTTTACCACTCCTAAGCTTCCTCTCACTGGCAAAAAGTGAGTAGAAGTCTGGATCTATTTCACGTGTGCACCATATGCTCAAAGGCCTGACAACTTCAGCTTCACCTTTTTTCTGTGGATGCACTCTTTGACCTCACAGCCCTTATGCTTTTAGCTTGATGGCATCCAAGACGTTTCTTAGCAATCATATTCTGCCAGCAACACACATTCTTTGCTCCTCAGGATCTGGGAAATTTGCTTCATTCCTCTCATTTTCCACACTGCTCTTTGGAGAAGTTAACCTCTGAAGAAACCCAAGCAAACAAACAGAAATCCCACAAGCATAAGGGATTTGCAGCATACTGGAAATGCATAGGGGTGGAAAAACAACTCCGTAGTTGTCAGCTGAACCTGATCCAAACAATCTGATCAAAGATGATAACTTGACTTTGTTTTGTGCAAAAAGATCTTTGTTTATACATTGGGTGCATAACAAGGGGAAACCATTAGCAACATTGAAGTAGCTGGCCGGGAATGAAAAATGTAGTGGCTAGAAGAGAGGAGCAGCAGCCTGCAGAAGTAATTCAATTTTTGCAGGGCTTCTGGTGACAAAGGAAATGTTATGGAATGTGTAAGGTTTATTTCAGGGCAGATATTTTTTTAACTGATACCTTGCCTCCAACATTTAGAGAATGTTGTGTGTCTGTGAAAGGGGCAGGAACAGAAAGAGGCATGGCCATGAACACCTTACTTATATGATGACTATGCTGAAAGAGTTATTTAAGAAAGAATCTGCTTTCCCAAGACAAAAGGTCACAAAGAGAATGTTAACATGGGGAAGGTAGAAAACAAGACAGCAGCCTTGCAGTGAAAACTGTGAGCTAAGCCAATTGAAAGTGCAGGAGCAGGAGAGGAAAAGGCAGATTATTTCCCTGCTCTCCTAATATCTGCCTTTCCTGTCCAGCAGTCAACTAGCAGTCACATCACTCAGGACTGTCTCACTAGTTGCTTGATCTCACAGCATAATGCATCCAGGCCTCCACTCCACCCCTCCTTCCCTGGTTCCAGGCTGCCTATGCAGGTGAGAGCAGCCAAGCCCAGTTGTATTAAAGGTCCAATTATGAAGGCAGCCTACTGCCCCTATAGACCAGTGACAAATGCTGAGAGAGGGAGTAAATGAACAGTCCAAATGTAGTTCATCTGTCTCCCACATACTAAAATCCACCAGTTTTAGTCCTCCCTGAAAGGCAAAACAGTCCTGAGGGAGGCATTGAAATGGCAAACTTGTCTTTTATTTTTTCCAACCCAGTCAAGGTTTTTCAGACCTCTACCATAACATACCTCAGCTGCCTCATTTCCAAGCTGAACAGCATATTTAATCTCTGCCTGTACATAAACTATTTCAGTTCACCGACAATCCTAATTCTTTTGTACCTCTTCTAGTTCCAGTATATCCTGTTTTCAGTGGGAAAGACCAGAGCTGAGGACAGCATTCAGGATGTGGACATGACAGTCTTTTAATCTTCACGTGGCATCTCCTAGCCTACCACAGTCAACAAGAAGCTGAAAGGTAAACAGCTGGTAGCTGAGATGCAAGCAGTTGTAATCACTGTAAGTCCTCTTGGACTGCATGAGTACTTCTAAAAACAATGAGTAAAATAAATAAGCCACTTAAACAAAAATTACCAATTACCACTTAAACTAAAAGAAAAAAAGCCAATGCAAATTACAAAACTTTTGCCATCACCCAAAACAAACCAGCAGCAGAAAAATAAGTTAAAAAAATGTTACTAACACCAAGCTATAGTGCCAAGTGTTGTCTCCTGTCTTACAAGATGATGGATGATGGGTTTAATTCAAACTCCAAGCAAAATAAATTGGATTCTGGGAAAAGTTAAAAAATTAATAACTACAATATTTTCTGAGGGCTAAAAGTGCTGCTAGAAAAGCAAACAACTCAAGGCAAACATAAAGACTAAAAGAGAAAGAAAACAGTGAAAACAGTAAGTGTGACAACTACTGATGAAGGACTATGCAATAATCAACATAAAGAAAAAGGTAGAATACTAATATTTTTACTCTGGAACACTTTAGGAAACCTCAAGGAATAGAGGGATACTTTCAGGCCACTTTCTACAGCTATTTCTCCTGGTTCTGACAGATTCCCTTTCCCTCCTTTCCAGCCTCTTTAGTCATGGTGATACCAATGTTTGTGGGTCTGTATAGAAGACGGGACCAGATTCAACACATACATATTTTTAATTTTGACTCTTTAATCAGGTCTATTCCCCAATTTCCTGTCCACCTCCACAGTCAACCACACCAAACAAAGAGGGGTAAATGAGTGTTTGGGTCTGAGGGAGGCAAACAGGAATCCCTTGACCTTGTGGCTCTGCTTAGGAGGATTTTCTTGGAGCCAGAGCTTCAGATTCAACCAGGTGATAAATATTCATATAGATACTTCAATACTTAGATATTCATCTAAGTATCTTGTTAGGCTCTTTCTTTTTGATAAAAATCCAGAACTATTTGGGTCAGGTTCTTTTGTTTTATTTCAACAGTAACTTAGTTATTGAATCAGCCACCAGGCAGAGGTGTGGGTGTGCCTGTGGAATCAGTCAGATAAACTGGCCAGTCACTGACAGATAATGAGGTAAATAAGATTGTACCAAGATTTGTTACAGACAATTAGACCAAGTCACAGCAGGTAAGGTGGAAAGGTTTACAAATACCCAGCACTAAAAGCCTGTGGAATAAATCAATGCCCAGCAGGACAGAGACTGTTTGTTTGAGGAGTTCTTCATTCTTGTAACTATCTGCAACTTATCTCTGCAATACTGGATGAGGATATTAATTCAAGTGAGTTGATTCCTATGTACAAAGGAGAAGCAATACATAAACAAGTGTGGTTTTGGAGCAAAGAGCTTTCCAAGAAGCAAAATACTTCCTTAGTCGAGGCATCTTATCATGGAAACTATTAAGACTGATGTAGAAAAAGAATGTAGTAGGACATATAGCTAAACATGATTACCTCTTTTTCCCTTGATCTTCAAACACAAATGTCAATATTGACCAAAACATGAGTATTTAAAAGCCAGACAGAAATTTCTCATTGTCTCATTTTACATGTCTGTAAAACCTTGAAGACTCACTCTATCCAAGAAGCATATTCTAAAGCATAAATGTGGGAAAGGGTATGACAAAAAGTAGGTACAACACAGTAGCAACATTTTCAATTACTTTTCATGCTTTTAAAAAGAAACACAATTTACTTTCTAATCTACATTTTAGGTATCATATCATCCTATTAGCAACTGTGACACAGAAGACAAGAGGAGATTAATTATTTCCTTTCTTTAATTACTGGATTTATTCAGTAATGGCTGAATAGTATGTGTGACCATTTCACAGGAAGGCAGAGGTGGTTAATGAGAGCTTCATTAAGACTGATGATCAAACAATACTGTAATGAAAGCATAAATTCAGAGGCTGGGATATTATAAAGACAGAAGTATTGTCAACACATAGTTTGACTTCCTCTGTAATAGAGACTTTGATTTGGTATTAATGTCCTAACTACTAAAAAAACCCCAGTTTTTAATAGAAAACATTTTGCATAAGTAATTATTGGTAATTGTTCTGACAACTATTTGTCAGCAATCTTACCAAATTTACTTGATTTCAAGTCTGAATTTGCATAAATTCAGATTCCAATAAGTATCTCTTGCTGGACTAGGTGTCTGGGTATAAATGCAGGCAAATGGGCATCTCTCCGTATTTGAGGAGTTGAGAGCTTACTCATCTCTTTCTGCCTAGCTTGGAATACCAAACAGGAAAGGTTGTTTACTTTTTTCCTCTTAGTACCAGAAAACTGACTTCGACTTTGAAACTGAACTCTATTTACCACTTTGCCCACCACCATGTTGGTATTAAATGGCTGTAATAAACTCATACCTCCATCTTCCTTTTCATAAACTAAACAAATCTGTCTGTTTCAAATTTTCACTGAGGCTTTTTTTCCCAAATCTTTCATGATTCTTATGTCCTTTTTCTTGCTCATCTCCAGTTTTAAGGCCATCTGTCTTAAAGGAAGAACACTTGCACTTGATACAACATTCCATCTGTTGCCACAGTAATGCAAACCAGAGGCAGAAGATTCCCAGTTTAGAAATTAACACTTTTCTGAGAAGCATTGTTTGGGTGAACCTGATGTTCATCTACGTGTCCATTGAGATGTCCAAGTGCTTTCATTGCAACTGAGGCCTAAGCCTTAGTGAAAACATGTGCAAATGTCAATATGTGTGAATTTCTTATTATCTCATTTCTCACTCAACATCAGCTGAATGGTTAGATTGTTGTGAATGAGTAGAAGTGCAGAGGGAAGACTGACGGCATTTTGTATGAACCTAAAAAGATATGGAGAACTACATTCATCCTGGTTTTAAGATTTTTTTTTTCATTCAAATTTTAAAGTTCTGGCTGAAGTATCTTGTTTAGGAGCAAATATTGCCACATACTGACTCTTTACCCCATACAGAATCTTCAGAGGGCTGTTCAGCTCTTTTGATGGGGCCTTATTCTTTCAGTCCTGTTATGTGTTATACCGTAAGTATCCTAAAGGATCTGCTTTACATCACCGCTCACTCCATCAGTTCTTGATAACAATAAGAGACAGTAACTAATTTGTAGAAAGGCAGACCCCTGTGATTTATGTAGAACAGTGCATTAGCATTCAGTCTTTACTAGATTAAAAACTTTGACTTACAAAGATTGTAGAGAAAAATAGCTATTAACTTTCATCATCAAGAATAATTAACCACGACAGCAGCTGAACTTAAGATTAATCTCAGTTAATGTTTGTCAAGGCAGATAATACCTGAACTGACCAAAATCAAACAAAAAACCCACACCCAGCCAATCTGTCAAAATCTGCTCACATTTGCAATCACATGAAACAGGACTGTTTGAATAAATCACATTTTACGATTATAGTTAGTGTGTGAGCTAATTAAGATTCCTCTGTTCTTAGAAGGCTGTTTATTATTCAAAGTGCAAATTCTGTGGGAATGCTATGATTTTTGGGCAGATAGTATGTGCAACTCAAAAATGGAATGGAAATTACAAAGAGAAAGAAAGGAGCTGGGAGAGGAACTCAAAAGAAGCAAACATATGTACATATGGCTAGAAATCTGGCTGAAATGCAGCACTTCTGTGACTCATTCTCTTGACAGAAGAGCAGCAGAATAGGAAGGATGGCAGCTAAGGAGCTGTGGGAAACATGAGAGAAGATGAAGAGGCTTCCCAAGAGTAAATGAGCACTTACGGTTCAGTTTTCACCCTGAAAATTTTCAGTATGTACATATAGGTGCTCCAAAAGCCCTTCTAAATATAGAAAGGCAAAACACTCCTGAAACTTCAAAGGTCTTCTGATTTCAATATATTTCTGATTTCTGTGTTTGTTTTTAATCCTATAGTATAACTTTTGCTTGGGTTGTCTGTACTGAAGAGTTGTTTGGAAGCTTCCTCTGAGGTCGGATTTGATGGTTTTCCATCCCAACATTTCACTAACTGCAGACTAACATCAAGGGAATAACATTTACAGACCTGCAGACTTAATAATCACTGTTGCCTCAGACAGATGTGCTGCTTTTGTGCTTCAGCCTAAGGTAAAAAGGACAGGGCAACATGTACAAGTTTTTTCTGTAGATGACCTGAACCAAATGATGGAAATACAAGGAAATATAGGTGTGAAAATAAAGGAAGACAGTGGCTCACATCTGGAAAGTTTTCTTTGCAATCATAAAATGTGGACATGAAACTGTTATTTTATCCATGGCTAGCTTCTGAAGCACAAGATGACTGTCCTGAGGGAAAACAGCCAGCTCACTAAGCTGCCCCAAGACAGCCAAGCGTGACCTGTAGATAAAACCAATGCAGAGACTGGGTAACAAACAAAGGAATTGCTATAGTTATAAATAATATCTTTAGCAGAAAATTCCTTGCCAAAGAATTATGTCAGAATAGGATTTTAAGAAGAGTGTGCTTGGCTGTGTTTAATAGAGGGCCAATGTTCTCTGTGTGCTTCTGCTTTGATATTCAGCAAATACCTTGGAGATTTTGTTTTGGTTTTTCATACTCCCCAGGACAGGATATTCCAGGGTAGGGTTGCTCAACAAATAACTGCTCAAATGATATTGCTTGGGCTGCTTGCATCTGCCAGAGTAACCCTGCTCAACTGTGCAGATCCCTTTAAAAATATAAGGAGGGAGAAGAAACATTCAAGGATAATGAAATAAAAAGTGCCTGTGCCCGAAAAAGGAATACAAGAACAAAGAAGAGGGAAAGGAGTAAAGAAAATGTGAGAATAAAGAAGATGAAGGGGGAAAGGAGTGAAGGTTAGATGAGAATGGGCATCACCAGCTACTTCCAGATCTGTACACGAGGAGCACAGACCCTCGCCAAGAAAGTAGAACATTTCAAAATTAGTTTGGAGGTGGTCCTGGAAAATGTACATGCAGAACAACTTGGCAGTGGCAGCAGGGGGGATGGACTGGATGTGAACTTACTGGGTCTCTTCCATCTCCAGTTTCTATGAAAACAGTCACCATTCTTTAGCAATATGATAAATATTTTAAAAATCATAGATACAAACTAAATAAAACATATTAAATAACAAGTGCAGCCAATTTAATCATGACTTTTCAACTTTTTAAACCAAGACAGCAGGGAGGAAGAAGGAACAGGCTCGAGATTTTTAGTCCTCTTTGTTTAAGGCTAATTCACATAGGACACACCTTCATGAGACTTGTTCAATAACATTTGTGGAGCTGGGCTAGAGTTGTTGTTGGATTGTTCTCAGTCCACAGGGCTGCTGGTTTTATCCAATGCACACTAGGTGCTGTCTCTCTCTATCAGCTGTTAATTCAGATTTTGCCTTGTTTATGCTTCACTCCTAGCTGGACCAGTAGATTTCATTTTGGGTAGTGCAATACCAGTCTAATCCTTAAGCATTTCGTAACCAAAATCTGATTTCTTTCTTCATTCCTGCACTGACTAAAACAATATAAACTACCCTTCAAGAGCAAATCTCCTCCACTGTAAGGAATCCATGTGTTGCAGATACACAAACTTCATGTTCCTCAGCAGGGGGAGAAAAATTTTGGCTTGAAAAACATAGAATTCATTATTTGAGCACGTGATGTATCCACAAAGTCTAGCTGCAGCAAGGTGACTTGTGTTCCATGGAACAGCCACTAGACAGTGATATAGCCACATCTACACAACCAAAGCACACCCTTCTAACAGCCCCAGTCTCTCTAAAGCATTTCCTTCACAACCAAGCAGCTCAAATTTTCTCAGAATCCCTATAAAAACTCATCCTGCATGTTTCTTCTGAGTACTCACCATTCAGTCTCAGCAGAGAGGAAGGCTTTAATAATACCTTTTCTCAAGTACAAGCTGTAGCTGAAGAACATTCTAAGGTAGAGGGAGACAGGCATATGCCTTGCCAGTGGTGCTCAGTTTGTACAATGGAAAGAAGACCTCAGCTTTCTGGGCTGTCAGTCTTCAAACTATCAGTCTAGCTTCTTTTATTTGCAGTAAAAGTCACTTAAGAAGTTGAGGCAGACATCGTCATTCTCCTGGTCACATACTTCCCTGAGCTTATGTTCCAGAACAAGACAATGGAGAGCCTGGTTTAGGCCTCGTTGTATAATTCTCTTCAGCATGCCAGGTCTTGGGAAAAAGACTCAGCCATGAGTCATTTGGCTCAGATTTGGGCTTCAGCTTCCCAGCAACTGGCTCAAGGCACTTATATCCACATCCACTGTATGAGGTATATCCCTGACAAACACCAGCTGCTTCACTTCTGCCTGAGGAAGCTTTGTCAGAAGGAACATTAAACTTTCCAGTTATCTCATTTAACTTTGCACCTTGGCATCTAGCTTTTATATCTCCTTCCTGACTCTTTCTTCTTCCCCAGTCGAACACACCCCCTGGATCAGGGACACAATTAAACTGGAAGAGGCTAACTTACAAGAACAGGAAGCACCAGTTCATACTCCTGTCAAGGACCAGGTGAATCAAGCAGCTTTCCAAGCCATTTTGCAGTGCTGCCTGACTTGAGAGACTTGATCTGAGAGCTGCAAGAGTTCTGTTTGGGAGGTGGCCTACATTTTTGTCCAGATGATGGGAAGAGTTGCCCCTCTGAAGAGTTTCTGCAGGAAAATGCCTCTGTGGGATTTGTTTGTCCTTCACAGCTAGAGACAATCAATGAACGAAATGCCTGTATGCAATGAGGAGCCTTCCATACCTTGTCTTACAAGCCCTTGTCACCTGCCCTGCTCACATCAACATAGGACCTCACCACTCCCCTCACTTTTGAGAGACTCCATCACCTCATGGCATCTGCACACTTCCTACTCTGGCTACACACTAGGAAATTAACTTGGAATAGAGAAAACCATTCACAGATCCAGTGTAAGGTGGCTGTGCAATGCCATCCAACAGAGCCATTATTCCTGACCAGGAATCATCAGAGACATCATCAAGAGAATCATCAGCCAGCATAACTTGCCCAACAGTGCCCTGAAGGACAATCCATGAGACCCCCATCTGCCTTAGTTCTGCTCAATATATACATGAACTGTTGGTAGGCCCAGCTGATTACAGACGCCACTCCAATCAATGATCTCTTCCAAGAGTCCTTTCCAGCAGCTGCCATCCTGTCTCCCAGTCTGCTCTGGACTGAGTTTCTACTACATCTGGGCATCTGATGAGATGCAGCTGAAAACCATTACAGACTTTCAATCAAACAAAACTCTTACAAGAGGAAAGTTGCTGTTTCTGAGCATCCTTCTGTCTTTCTGAACTCTCTCCCTGCTCTGTGAGACTCCCTTGGTAGCTCCCTGAATAATCTGCCCACTGACACCACAGGTGTCTTTCCATCACAAGGGACCTGCTGCAACTTGGGCAGATTGGCCTGACAGTGCAGCCTTTGATCCTTTGAGACCAAACCCTGAAGGCTACAGTGCCTGATAGAGGTGACCACACTATCATGGAAGCCAGAGAAGTCTCTTGCCAGCTCAGCTTTTCTCTCCTTTATCCTTAGGTCTGATATTCCATCTCAGCCCTTCCCAGCTTTTCCTTCTTTCACAGCTTGTGGTATTTTCAGGAAATATTCAAAGCTAGGCTTGTCTTGTAGTTTCAAAGGAACTAAGGTTCAGTAGTTCTGTGTATTCTTTTTCCTTTTGCTCTCACATGTGCCTTTTAAGTAGAACTGATTCTCAGTATTTGTTGGTTTCCTCCTTTCACAGGCATTGTATCACTGAGCTACTGATGCTGTTCAGTACTGCAACAGAAATAAATAAATAAATAAATAAATAAATAAATATTTGGATTTTATGTGTTGTTTTTGTGCTGTATTTTATGTATTTGTTGTATATGGCAAAGGCAGAGAGAAGCTGAGATGTAAGGACTCCAAAATCAGGTCACCAGTGAAACTGGCTTGGGTCCAGGGTCTCTACTAAAAATGTCAGCTTCTTCTGAAAAGGACAGTAGAGTCAAACCTGCAATTGCTGTCATTAGTACAGGACTCAAAATGTTAGTATTTCCCTGGTATAAGTAGATTACTCTTTCTTTTTCCCCCCACCTAATTCAAAATAAAATAAAGCCATGTGAATCAAAATGAAGGATAGCACAGGTTTGAAAAGGGCATCATAGGTTATTCTTCCTCTGGAATCCTCAGTGGTGAGCTGTTTAGGCTATTTCCTTGCTAAGTGAGAGATGTGGGTTCAAAGCTGCTTAGAAATGGAAAGAATTGAGCCTTCTACATCCTGGCTGGGCTCCCCAAAACACTGGGATCTGAGGGTGCCCTGATAAAGCTCATTCTGGTATGATCTATTTGAACTCTGTAGGTGAGAAAGAGGAAGAAAGCCTGCCGTGCCACATAGGCTTAAATACAAGGGCCCTGAATGGATGTCATCCTGCCACCTTGGCTTGTGTTGCTGAGACGTAGAAGCCAAAGAGATGTTCAGCAAGATCAAAGACTGCCCCAGTGGGCTTGTCCTGCTGCCTCTTCCTTGTCCGATTTTTATTGATGGAAACCGTTTTTGTTCTGTTGCTATTGTCATGGTGGAAGAAGCCATCACAATGTGATGAAGTCACAGATAATGGGGAGCTAAAATTAATATTGAGAGAAATTTAAAAAATAAAACTTTCTGTAGCGTTGTTTTCTATTTGATAGAACCATGCATGAAGTACTGGGCCACAAAACCCCTGTAGCGTGGCTGGCTATGTGGGGGTAGTGCAGCAATGAATATAGCAGTAGCTGATTTACAGATTTTGTGGAAGAAGTTTGGAGTTTGCCATTTTAAAGGTTTTCTTTCATCTTTTCTGTCTCTGCCGCACAACTACATGATTACTTAAAATAAACAACTTCCTATTCTCCTCAAGTTTCTTCACAAGAGAACAGCCTTAAAAAAAAAAGTTTCGTTTCATTGCCATGCTACAGCGTAGCCCCGAAGAGCCTGAGTCCAAATACTTGGTGTAGAAAGAAATCTGTACTGTTTCTTCAAACAAGATTTTGTTTTGATTTAGGATTTGAAACATTAACACTCTTGACTGCTGCAGGGAAGTGTTACGTTTTCTTGGGGCTGTAAATCAAAGTTTAATACAACATTGGGAGGGAATTCTCTGAATCTGTAGACTTTGTATCTGGATCCATCTCCAGTTAAGCATGATTAAGAAAGCTATTCTTTCCCCTTTGGAATCTGTAAATTTTTATTATTTTTTTAAATCTGAAAAGTATTTGCTGGCATTTTATTATGGTTGTGCAATTATACTGTATTAACTCTCAAAAGGATGATGATTTATTTTTTTTTAAAGTTAGTGTACTGCAGTGGAAGTAGGAAAGGAAAACCAATTATTTAGCAAAATTGGCTGTATCCTAATACATGAAATGCTATTTGAGTATGTAAGTGATTTCAGATCTGTGAGTAGTTCTGCAATAATACATAGACTATACATTTACTAAAGTTAGGTCTCATGGATCTCCTTCAGAAATAGAGGTTTCTATCACCTCTTCAAGGTAAAAATACAACACACATTTAATACATTCTAAGTGTCACTCAGCAGTATATTGCAACTCTAACAACATTTTTGCTGTTATTATTTGGCAAAAGAAAACTGTGTGCTCAGGACAGATCCAAACCTCTAAGGTTGGGAGACTGTAGAATGGCACCAAAGTCTGTGTATAGGGCTACATGCTACTTTTCCTTTAAAAAAGCATTTTATGAGGTTAAGAGATTTCAAATACAAACAGTATAATGATCCCAAAAGACTTGCTCTCAAACAGTGTTGAAAGATTTTTGGACTTGGAAAGCAGTGTAATAATGTAAGCACTACCATATAATAATGAAAGCATTTTGTTCTCTGCATTTCAAGTCTTAAGATTCAAATCGACTGGTGAGTATAGCAGATATGTAGCTGTAAAAATCTGCAAAATCACACCAAGATTTAACAGTACAGAGCAAGATGAGGATTTTCATCTTCAAGAAATACAGGTCCCTAGTGTCTACTCTGTGAACTTCAGGTACCAGGGAACACCATAAATCGGGTTTTTCGTTGAGAGTTGGAAGAAGACCCTAGTCTTGAAAAGAAAACTGAGCGAGCGATGTTTTGTTGTTTTGTTTTGTTTTTTTTTCTTCCCCCACAGTAGCGTCCTGCTGCAGGGTTAAGTACCCATGTGCCAACCTGTCGGGTGCCGCTGCACGGGGAACCGCAGGGTCAGCGCCCCGAAGCCTGGCAGCAGGGAGGCTCATGGAGAGGTATCCGACTTCCCTGCGCCTCCGGGGCGGTAGGCGCCGTGCCTGCCCGGGGCCGCCGCTACCTGCGGGGCAGCGCAGGGCGGCGCAGAGCGAGGACCGCCCGGGCGGGTCCCCGCCGTCG
>WBNO01014076.1:45844-59966 GCA_013400575.1 Peucedramus taeniatus
CGGCGGGACGAGGTGAGCGGGGCGCGGGGCAGGTGGGTGCGCTCCCGGGATGGGAGCGGGGCCGGGGCGGGCAGTGCTCTCGCCGGGACCGGGACCAGCCCGCCCGCGCTGGGGGCACTCGGGCGAGCGACTGACGGGGCGCAGCCCGCGGGGTCTGACGGGTGAGGAGCGCTGCGCAGCGCTGGGCTGTAGAAACCTGGAGAAGCAGAGCCCCTGGCCAGGCGGGGTGCGGAGCGGGCCGAGGGCGACAGGGAGCCGGGGGCACTTCAAGCTGAGCCCGGCCGGCCATGCCAGGTGCAGACGTAATTCCACGGAGGGACCCCTCCGCCTCGCCTCCCCTCCCCAAATCTTGGGCAGGGTGGTTTCTGATACATGTAGTATCAGGCGAAAGGAGAAATTTCCGTAGAGCTCTGAGGTGTTTTCTCTGGCTCAAGTTATCTAGAAATAATATTGAGGGGAAGAAGAACAGTAATTCATAACAAAACTTTAAAGAGCAACAAGTTATTTTACTGAAATCACACGCGCTGGGAAATAAAAATCACCTCTCTGATCCAGATAGAAAGTGGCTAATAGCAGTATCTTGAAAACCGATTTATACCACAAATATGAGTTTCTGAAGCCTTAGCACTATTCAAATCAAATTTTACCATATGTCTGAAGAGAGTTTTTGAGAAGTCCTGAATCTGCCCTTAAAATCTTCATTTTTACTTATGTAGATATAGGATACGATACAATAATTTTCGTATCTGTTTGAAGTGTTTCCCTTTTTACTGGTTGTTTTCTTTTCCCTACTTGAAACAGGTGGTCCATTTTGCACCGCCCTCCTGCTCCCTCTCAGGCTCTGCCCCCCCAAAACCACTTTAATGTGTTTTTCTGTGCAATCATGGTGCAAACTAGATTAACCTTGCTGGATACTCTGGGCTGGATTCAGAGGAGCAGAGGAGGGGGCTGGTAGCCCTACATCTCCCAGCCATGGCCAGGGCAGTTCTACTGTTTGGTCATGTATCGTGGAGGGAAAAGGCAGGCTTTTCCCGATTTCCCCTTTTGAGTAGCGTCCTTATCGCAGCTGGGACTTTTTTTGCCTCCTACTCGAGTTTCACCGCCCGGTGTAAACGCAGAGAGGATGTGCTGGGATGGACAAGGTCAGGGGAGTATCAGTGAGGCGTTGCTGAAGCTATTTCCCAGGCACTGTAGTGCCCCTGAAAGGGCTTATGCTAATTGTGGAAATTAGAGCCCTTAACTCCTGTACTTGATTTAGTCTGAGGCCGGGCAGTTGTGCACTTTTTTCACTTACTCTTCTATGCTTCTCCCCTCACCACGCTGCAAGACGAAGCTCTCTTTGCAACGAGAAATAGAAGTTTCAGCCCCAAGAACAAAATCTGTTTCTGTGCTCTGTGCATTCACTGGGGTCTTGCCATCAATCCCTTTGTTGTGAAGACCGAATTCTTACATCTTTTCTAGCTGTGAGAGTGGGAAAATTAGTTGGATGATTATTAGGAATATGTTTAACTGAGCAGTGGTGATGGCTGTTCAGATGAAATACTATAACAAAATCTAGTTTGCATTTAATTGATGTAATTGAAGTTGTTGAAACGTAATTATTTATAAAGAGGATTGATTAAGGCAGGCTAGTGACTAGAAACCATACAAAACATGCCAAAGTAATTTCTTTTGTTCTAGGACATGACAAGGCTGATGTTTGGAGACACCTATAAAATAATTAGGGTGATCCTAACTCTGTGCCCGAGTGTGTGTCAAATCTCATTACGGTATTTGACACCAGACTGTCCTACCCTTAACTTCTCAGAAAGGTCAGTGATGGAGTGGGTGACAGCAGGCAAAATTTTGATATCATTCTGAAAATATCAATAGAACAATATTGACAGAAAAGGTTGAACAGCTACCTCCTATATTAAACTTCCTGGCTCAGTGGAAGAATTCAGATCCCAGGTCTGTCAGCCTGATACCCTTTCTACTATTCTCAAACCTCAATATTTTCTTGGTATTTGATGAGATTATTAGGACTATCTTCTGAATTACGAGCAAAAATGTTGAGTGAGACAATGGGACCCTTTCAGTTCATTCTCATTCCATCTGCATGTTGGTTGCAAGCTGTTGCATCTACTGTTGGTTACAAACAACCTCTTCTGCATAAATTGACAGCCTTTCTCAGTCACTTATTAACTGCAAGAGTGCAGAATTCTTTACCTGCACTAATTTGTGCCAACGATTTTGAGAACATTATTGACACCAAGTAGACTGAGGGAGGACATTGGCAGAGAGGTGGTAGCTTTAGTACCAGCTCTTTGCTGATGTTTCAAGGCTAATTCCATGTAAGCATATTTTTTGTTGTTGTTCAGCTGAGAAAGGTGAAATGAACTTCCCAGCTCACAAAACATGAGAGATTATAATCTCTTCATATCTACATTAAGTGATGGTGAAGGCAACACAGTCTGGTAACTCAATTGTAACGACCATTCCAGAACGTGTTCTGGGCTTGGACACTGACCTCAGACAAACCATTACCTTCTGCTTTCCTGTTTGAAAAAAGTGAGGACAAGAACTGTACCTCACAGGGTCTTGTTAGAAGTATCTTGGTTAGAAATAGGGGTTTCTAAAGCACACTGGAATTTCCATGCAAAAAGCTTTGCAGTGTTTTATGGTAAAGTTGGCAGATGAGAACAGGCAAAGCAGAGGGGTTCAAAAGTGTCTGATCCTTTTTCCCTCAATTTTCAAGACGATTCAACTGACTGTTGCAGTGCATAGGGTTGGTTGACCACTTCTCTGATCTGCAGCCTTCATGTGGTCCTTATAACTAGAACCCCTGTGTCTTACTGATCTAAATCCATTTTGGAGTTGGAGGGAAAACTTTATGCTACTGAACTTCTAATTTTTATTTATTAATAGTTAATTTGGGGCACTTGGAGGTGGCATGTTAACCTGCCTCTGCCTCCATTGCTTGGAATAGAGACTACTTGGTGTTGAATACTTTGGTGGATGAGATATAGAACACCTGGGTGATTGTCTGATATGGATAAAGCAGTTAGTAAGTGCCTGGGTCGTGATTTTTGGTTCTTGAAAAATACTGGGGGGGAGGAAGGGGAACCCGGCTGTGACATTGCAGGTATAAATATGCAGTATTCTCTTGAGCAGAAAGTGAGGGACATTGTGCTGTGTCCTCAGTTTGGAGAGAGATTTGAACCAAGAGAGATTTGCTCCTCTGGAGTTATCAGAATGCAAGTACTTGTGGTTAATGGTGGCACTGCGCGCATTACAGTGACCATTCCAACACCATACACAGGGAGTGGGAATCTGCAGTGACACGTGCAAAGAGAAGAAAAGGAAGACAGAGAAAAGAAAGAAGGATGGGGAAGGGAAAAGAGACAGGAGGCAAGGGTGGCAATGATCCTAGCAAAGGGAACATTTTCCAGTAAGCAGTTCTGAATGTGATGTAAAAAATAACAACTGAAAGTTTTATTTCACTACACAGAGCCCAAATTCTTTCTTTGATCTCTGTACAAGCTTCCTTTTGGCATCTGTGGGAGATCAGTGGAGAGTGAGGAGTCTTGAATTTATTATGCAGCCTGTAGCCAGTCATGAAATGAAATTCAGTCTTCTCAAAAAATTATTACATAGCTATGAGTCAGACAGAAGGTACACTCATGGTTCTGAAATAAATGATGAAAGTCAGTCAACACAAAGCCATCTCACAACCAAAACAGGAGGTAAGTTATGTGAATACTCTGATCATTGCAGCTAAATTGTTGGCATCTGTTTAAAAAAATTGTCTTGGTGTCCATGCTAGTATCTACAGGAATTCCTGGATGGACTTTTTTTTTTTTTTTTTTTCTGTAATAGTTTGCACAAATACACTATTTTTGAGACTTGTGACAGTATTCAGCATCTAAAACCAGATATTTCATCTTAATAAGTTAGAAACACGTTAAGTGACCTCTAATGAGTAACAATAAATTCACTACAACACTATCTTAAATTATGGAATTGGTTTAGTAATTTTTCCTAATTTAACTTTCTATTTGAAAATATTTGGGAGCTTTAAAAGACAGATAACAGGTGCACCAACCTGTCAGAGCAAACCAAATACACAGGAAATCATTAAACTTAAGACAGTTGATTTCAGGATTATTTTCAGATAATTAACACAACTAACATGTATATAGTTCTGCTAATCTACAGAAAGATCACTTTTTCTTGAAAGAATTTGACCTTCTCTTTGCCTATTGGGCTGCTCATATTCTTGGACACCTGATATCTTGAATTAAAACACTGAGAAACTAGGGGGTTGGGGGCTCTTTCCATACATATTATGAGAGGCCCAACATTTAAGAGCAACCCAAAGCAAAATCTAATATTGAAGTGTTGCTATAAATCATTTCTGCTGTAAGCAGCTCTGCTGACTTTCTGCCTTCAGTCAGCAAGTCCTTCCAGCACCACTACACTGTTCAGAGTCTGCTGGGTTTTGCAAGCAATGGGGCTCCTGACCTGATACTTGTCTTCACTTAGGAGAACATGTTATAAACATGTAGAATAGTGATCTACAGTATGCTCTGCAAACAGAAAAGAGAACTGGTGCCTGCCACAGAGTGCTGAAGTTGTCTCAGGCAGACTAGGTTAAGGAGATGAAAGACTCTTCATCTTTCAATTTCATGTCATCTCCTCAAGACAGAGCTTAACAGATGTTGTCCTTTCCTCCAAGAAGTACTATCTAACCTGTGTTTTCTACTTTCTGTCCTCTGTGCTTTCTTATTACCTTGTATCTCTAATCTTCCTGAAAAGGAGGACGTTCATTCCCCATTCCTGTTTTTCTACCCTCCAGCTTACCCATGGCCTTACAGCATTAATTAAGCTTTTACTTGTGAAGTTTGTTTAATAACTGCCTGTGCAAAGGAACATTACTAAAGACAAGCTATTGAATTAATGTAATACTTGGGGAGGATTTCCTCTAGCCCCATTATTCCTGGCTCCTCTAGTACCAACTAGACATGGAAGCATAAGGGTTGGGAGCAGACTAATTGTTCCAGTGAATGCAGCAGATACATGTCTCTCATACTCATTGTTAGTGTCCAAGTATCCATCACACTCAGGAGCTCCATGGAACCATCCAACATGGATGTGTTCACACGGGCCATTGCACAAAACTCCACTGTGACAAGGGAAAAGGGAGGTTGAGGTCTGGTGGCCATGCAGTTCATCAGTGAATTTACAGATTTGGGGCCTGGGTGTCACACTATTTTGTTTGCACCCTTTCGTCTTCTCAGAAAGATTCAGGTACCTTTAAAATTTTCAATGAGTACCATTTCAGGTGCACTGAGTAGATCTTTTGCAGGTCCTGTGTCACCTCTGCCAGATGCTGCAGTTACCTCTGATATTCTACAAGGCACAGTGCAGGCAAGTTTAAACAACTGGAGTAGTGCCTCAATAGTAGGTGCTTGTGGCAGAGATTTTTTCCTTATTCCATCTTCTTCCACCTTTTATCTCACTGCTGTCTTTGCCACACACAACACACGTTTCTGCTCAGTTCTTTGACACTACTTGAAACCCTAATGTGGGAAGCCATGACTGAATGGGTCCACATGTGCCACACAGTCTGCTATGGTAGTTGCTTCCAAGGCAACCAATTTAGCTCTGTGTATTTTTAAATATTTTTGAATGTATCATAATTGGTACTCACCAGGACCTTTTGACTAACCCTGGGCAAGCCAGCTGTCCAAGTCCTGCAACAAAGATCCAGTTTTCAGATCTCTCTGAGAACATGTTTTACATTTAGCCTTTGAGGAGAAATTTAACTAAGCTATACCCAGTCAACACCAAGCAGTATGCTCTACACCAGATGCCCTTCTTTCTATGTGAGTGTTCTGTAAGTATTTTGAATTGTGGAGGTAGTTCCTTACAGGAACTTTGTATTGGAAAGACAACAATCTGCTCAAAGGACAACTAATCTATGCCACATATAAATCCCACAGATATTTTTTGCCTTCTGCATAGCCATATATTTTGTAAGACTGTCGTATTCTTGCACAAATTATAAAATGTCATACCCTGCTGATGAATTTCCACCATTTACTGGCCTTCAGTATGGGAAAAACACATCGATTCATAAACCAAGCTGTAATACTAAATCTTCTGCTGCCTGTGTTTATTATTTCAGTGAACCTGCCTTTAGTCTTTATCTCACCTTAGGGAGGCAACTGTGGTTGTCCTGGTTCATGTATTACAGATTGAAGGGGCTGGATCCAGTTAGTGAGTGACAAACTGAGTATAAAAGTCTGGTTTCTAAACCACAGAAATAGGTTCCACTTTTTGTGCCATGATGTCTTTTCAGTACATTACTCCATATGATATCTTTGTCTAAAACATTGTAATGAGGCTAAAACATAAATATCATCAGTGATGTGTGAATATATGTAAGCATGTATAAACATGAATTCTGCATAACATTTAGACTTCTGTCTTTAACAAACACTTTGATAGCATATTGTGCTTCTTCTGCTTCCCAGGATAGTCCTGGGCTGACTAATTTCAGCAGCTAGCTAGAGTACAATTACTGCTGCTTTAATTTCTTACGAAGCAGTGTTTACATAGTTAATGGTCTCTGATGTGTCATGTCCATTTTCATACCAAAGCCTTAGAAAGCATCAGTCAATCAGAAAGCTGAGTTTAATCTTAAACAGGCCTTTACCCTCCCTCCTCCACAGTTAAATCACATATTTTGAATACTCTGCCTGGGAGCTTTCAGCTGAGATATTTGAGCAGTGTCTCTCCATGAAGTGGTACAGAATGCAGCGTCAGTGTACTGGCTTGCAGAGATGAGATCCCAATCCTCCAGGCTTAAGTAGCAGCTGAATGACACTTCTGGGGATGGAAAATTGTTTGTGCCTAAAGAGGGTGATGAGTATCTCAAGAACTTTCGAGGACCTGAGCTTTAGCTCCTCAGTGTAAGTGACTGCAACCTCTTCCTCTTCTGGAGCTTCTGCAACACTTGCTCTGTTTGTTTTACTCTTCTTAAGCACTGAAATTTTGGTTCACAGCCATGAAAGGCATAGGCGTTTAGTTTAAATTGAAAACTGAGGTTCAAATTAAACCATGTGATGTCTGATCACCAAAGTCACAGGGTTACTTACTGAGATTGTGCTCTGACCATGGGGAATCAGGAACTCTGGCTGGAATCTGACACGGGTATGATCCGTCACCATATGTTGGAAATAGCCGGAATTAAGTAGATTAAGTATTTGGTAGTTATTTTGCTTTCATTCTTTTCATTGCTTCCATAGAGTCTATTTCAGTTTTCAGTTGGTAAACTGAGGCATTTTATGAAGGACAAGAAAAATTGGACACTTAATGGAAAGGAACTCTCTACAATCAGAAATATCCATACATTCTGGTCATTGTCATAGGTGAACAATATGGAGAGAAGTGCAGTGCTTCTCAGTGCTGTTGGACTTCCTCTGTGCAGGGATAGAGCTGAAGGTATGAATGTAGGAGCCTGGATCCAGCCATTTTCCCCAACTTTTCAAACTGGAATTGCTCTAGCTGAAGTAGGACAAGTTTGATGTTTTATCATCAGCACCACAGCTGGCAGCACAGTGCAGTGAGAGATGCTGCAGGGTTAACACTGAAACAAAGAGCAGTGAGAGGGTCTGGAACACATGGGGAGACCTGACAAGAGGCAGCAGTGGGGTGGGAATTGAGGCAAACAAAGAGTTGGCACTGTCTGCTGTCTTACAGACCTGCCTAAGGGAAATGTGGGAAGAACATCATCCCTGTTGGAGTGAACAGGGTCAACAAGGTGAAACAAGGGACTGTGAGGCTGAGTGCTCCGTGTTTGTTGTTTGCATGAGGATGAGATGCTTTCCCTATATAATGCCTGTTTTCTTTCTCCCCTAACAACTTTATTTCTTGCATTGTACATCAAAATGTATTTGTACAAATAGACTTATTGCCTGCTACTGACACTGAGGCATAGCACTTAATTTTCCTTGATTCTAGGTAGAGACTATTGCTTGTTATAGCTGCAGATGATCATATTTCTAAGAACCTTCAGGTTTGTGACAGTGCCTGGCAGATGACACCAATGATATCCTGTGAGAAGAGACCATTGACGAAGATTATTACAGAGAAACAGATTATTTTAATGCCACTATATCAAAACTGTGTAAATTGCTTACTCTGAAATTGCTTATTTTTTCCTGAAAGTTTTAGAGTTTTACCAAAATGTCTTTCCTACAAGCAATGCCATGACATTGTTCATATTTGCAGTTTTTAAAGTGAAAATCTTATTCTGGGAGGGGATTTGTAGCAGTCTCATTTTCTTACTCAATACATCTTTTGTGATGTTTATTAGGGCAATAGCTGCAGTTACTAAAGTCTAAAACAAGTCTTGGTGCTGTAATTTCTATTAGCATTGCAAAACAGGCAGAGCTGACACAACAATTTGTATCCTCTCTCTCTGGTCTACCTTGCCCAAAGAACTCCTGACGTGTAACTGAGAATTTACAGTTGTGCCAACAACTTGGGGCATGCAGAAGACTGTAGGTGACACCAAGGGTGCAGTTTGTCCTCACAATTTCCTGTTGCTGTTAGCAATTTGCAAACTGGCAGGTAGGTTTGGAGGGATGTCCATTAAAAACAGTAACATCTGGTAAACTATAAGGAGTACACTTGCACGCAACACATGCGGACCATTAAGATTTTGTTATTATAGGCACATAATATGAAACAACACTACATTATATGGCCTTGTTTGAAAGGTCTCTTGTAGTAAATCAAAACACATCAAAATAGCTGTTTCAGAAATATGAAAGGTTGACTTGATAGAGTTTTAAACATACAATTCCAGACAGTAAAAATGTTGACAACAGCTTGGCATCCATATATTGTGTTTCATCCAAAGACCTGAAAGAGCTTTTAAAAATGTTTAATTGCAGTGTAACGAGTTCTTATTTTGTATCAAGGATTGTTAAAATAGAAAAAATGCATAACTATAATTTTCAGGTTCAGATTTCTGTTGTTGGATACTTACATTCATATTCATGTCCTTGATCTAAATATAGGTTTAGATGGTAACTTGCATTCAATTTTGAAAAATGATCTGATTTAGAGGCCCAGAGTTTTAAAGGAGGAGTTTTTGATAAGCATATGAAACATGTAAAAGCCTAAATATTTTGTTCCTCACTGGGATTCATCCTTTTCTCTTCTTTTTTTGGATGATTTGTCTCTGGCTTTAAGTAGTAACTGCCAGTTAATGTATCTCGGTGATGCTCACACTAATATTACACCACCTTCTTCAGAAGCAAAGCAATAAAAATTATTCAGGTATCTAATAACCTTACAGCTAGGAAGAAAAGAGAATTCATAATTCTTAGTTAAGCATGTAATGCAGCAGTGCTGCTGTGTACCTAACAACGCACATGTCCTTCCTAGGTTAAGTATTTTAGGTGAGCAAGAGCTCATATCCTGTTGGGGAAAGAGAGAGGGATTGGATTATGAAACCTAAATCTCTTAATTAAGAGAGCATGATTTCACTAAAAGAGCTGGCCATAGGGTTAGAGAACTCATGGCTCTCATCTTTTTCATTCAGTGCTGTGGGCTGGTAGAAATTGAACACAGTGACCTGTGGGATCATAGAATGGTTTGGGTTGGAAGAAGGCATAAAGATCATTCCATTCCAACCTCCCTGCCTTCCAGGGATGCCTTCCATTAGACCAGGTTTCTCAGAGTCCCATCCAGCCTGGCATCAAACACTTCCAGTGATGGGGCATCCGCAGCTTTTCTAGGAAACCTGTTCCAGTGTCTCACTACCCTCACAGGAAAGAATTTTTCCCTAATATCGAATCTAAATCTCTTTCAGTTTAAGACCATCACCTCTCATGTGGTCACTACACCCCCTTGTAAAAAGTCCCTCTCCAGCTGTCTTGTAGCCCTTTTCTTACTGAAAGGCTGCCACATCTGAGGTGTCCCTCAGATTTCTCTTTTCCAGGCTTCTTATGTCAGAGGCCCCAAAACTGGATGCAGTATTCCAGGTGGGGTCTCATGAAAGGGGAGTAGAGCGAGAGAATCACCTTGCTTGACCTGGTAGCCAGCCAGGATGTGGTTGGTTTTCTGGGCTGGAAGTGCACATTGCTGGGTCATGTCAGTCTTTCCATCCACCAACACCCCAAGGCCTCCTTGAGCTGCTCTCAGTTGCCTTGCCTGTCTTGCCTGTATACTTAGCCCAGTTTAAATTAAAGTGCTCTAAGTTAATATAATGGCATTGTTTCATCCAAAAAGTTAACAGAGGAGAGTTTTTCAGTTAAACTGTTTCTAAAATCCCGAGACCTATTGCCTTGGTACCAGCCAGCTCACTTAATGTTTCCTGTGCCTCCGGAAAACACCTGTGAGAATTAAAGTTCACCTTCTTGCCGTGACCCTCAGTTATCAAATACCCTGCTGGAACCACAGGCAAGTGGCTGATAGACAGAGCAGTCCTGTAGCTACACTGGGGCATGCAGGGCTGGGGCTGGCCTCGCTCTGTGCTACTAGATTTGGGCAATTGCAAGGATGACATTATGCTATTTTTGTTTCACCTTTGCTGGTCCTATGCCAAGAACATGGCATGACTTGTACAGCAATGATTACTTCTTTGTAATTGTTTGCTGCAGCACAAAGTCTCTTCTCAGTCAACTGTTTAAACTATGGGTGGTAACAGATGCTTAGAGTCATTCCCTTCTGCTATCTTTAATTTTTATTAATAAAGCAATAAAATCCTTATCTGCATGGACTGTGTAAATTGTGAAGAGGCAAAAAAGAAACCTGTCTCCCACAGTTTATTTTGTTTGTAAAGCCCTCTGCAGGCCTGACATCTGTTTAACATGGGGTATGTTTACAGTACAACTTAAATGGTTAAGAGTAATAATTACATCTAAAAATATACAGATGTCCTCATTCTGAACAAAATTCATAACTATATCAGATTGCAAACCTTATCCCAATTCTTACTCACTATACCTCTGTTTTTCCTAAATGTCTAAAGAAGAAGGATCTTGTGGTTCCTCTGCAGATTGATAACTGAGCTGTCCTTCTTACACTATCTTCTTGGACCATTTCCTCAGAAATATTCTGCATGTTCCAAGACTCTACATCGATACATATAAAACTAGAGTAACAGCTGCTTGAGATGATATTATTCTAGGAATACTCTATGACTGTGTAAACACAGATTGTATGATAAAGCAAATCTCAATTGAAAAATCAAAAGGTCATTCTCGTTCATTTTATACTGAGATGAAAGATGAAAAAAATGGATGAATAGAGAAGTACAGACTTGAGCTCATGTTGTGAAGCTGAGCTAGTTATTTCTTCAGCTCTGTCCTAAGTAATGTGTTTCCATAACAGAAGTTATTTCAACTCTTTTATGTAAAATAGCAAAATAATCATTCAGGTTTGATTGTGATTTGAGGAAAAACTCCTGCTCCCTTGCTACAGTGTGATTAAATCATGCATAAGTAATCAGGTAATTACAAAAGACATATAGGTAAAATTGAAAGCAGGTTCTGAAATTTTATTTAGCTTTACACAGATTTTAATATTTATTTAGAAATTTTTATTGGGAATCAATTTAGTTTGCAGTTCTTCAAGTAATACTAGCTATTCCATGGTCTTTAATTGTTATTAGTTTGGAAGTCAGAAATCATGTGCATGACTGTTGGATCCTTTTAAGATGACACAATATCAAGAGAATGGAAGCTCATCAAGTGTTGTTTGTGTGGACCTCTCTTTAGCGCTCAAAAATTAGAGAAGAGTTTGTTCAAAGCTATGTCTTCTTTTAATCCAGTTCCTGGCTTCGAGGGCTGTGCATTTTCCCTACATTTCCTGTTGTTGCACCTTCCCCACCTGGCAAGTTTGATTTGATCCTCTTGCTGTGTGGTCCAACCACTGGCAAAGCATGTTTGGAGGTTCATACTCTGCAGGTGAGATACGCATTCTTCAGCCCAGGTTAAAACACCCATTTTTGAGACCTGAGCCAGGCATCTGAGCAGACTGCCAGCATGTTCACAAACAAAACAGCAGATGCTTGTGGTTCTCTGTGAACAGGGAAGAGGAGACTGAGGAAGTTGTGGATTATACTGCTCCAAAGAAGAAGTAAGAGTAGGATTTGACAGAGAAACCGAAATTATGTAAATCAAATAATGGAAGCATATAAAAGTTATATAGGGAATTTCTTACTTTCAGGTAATTTCTTCATTTCCTGTTATCAATCATTGTAGCAATGTGTTTTGCTGGCGCTCTATTGGAAATAGATATTTATTTGTAGGTCTACATATGTATAGGTCTATATAAAACCCTCTGGCTTAGGGAAAGCTGATCTAACTGCAGTGATTGATCCATTTCAGCATGTATCAAATGCATTAACAGTAAATGGTGCTTAAACAGAAACCTGTCTCAAGACCTGAACCTCTTAAGTTGATGGACCTGTGTAACCATACTGGTTTGGAATCTCTGCTCTTGCAAATGAGAAATTGGGGGTTTTTTCCCATAAAAACGGTGTTGCTTTAAAGCTGCAAGTCTTGCTGGGCTGGTATGATGAAAACTTTATTCAACATGGCTAGATCCCAGAAGATGCAGCAAAGTTGATAGGAACAGCTAGGCTGATAGAATGTAGGCTGACAAACACACAAAGACACACTGATAGGTTTATGTGTTTCTAAATACATGAAATACCTGAATATAAATGTGTTTATAAATTCAGAAATATTAATCACCCAAATATAAAAATATGAGCAATGATGGTGTCTGATTCATAGTTCTCAATAGAAGGTATGATGACAAACATCCATGGTAAGGACAATTCGCTGAAAAGTTGCTCACTTTTGGAAAAGGAAAAGGAAGAGTTGAACTTGATTCCTGGATCTCAGCAGAGCGGTCCTCATTTTGTCTCCTGAGTACAGTTTGAGCATTGACTCTTCCTGA
Organism: Peucedramus taeniatus; assembly: GCA_013400575.1. NCBI lineage: Eukaryota > Metazoa > Chordata > Aves > Passeriformes > Fringillidae > Peucedramus > Peucedramus taeniatus. Next base: position 58,811 of record WBNO01014076.1, read on the forward strand.
TGGTCTTAACACGTGCACAGTAATATGGTTGGGAAACTTACCCAGCTGCGTAATTCAGTCAGGACAGACTGAAGACAGAAAATCAGTGTGGGTTTTTAAAAACACCCTTGATATGTATGTCAGTAAGTATGTCAGAAAATTTAAACACCAGTGAAAATTTACTGGCCCAAGAATACAGCAGGCTTGCAAAAATGGGTTTTTAAAAAGTGATGATGTAAGACTATGTGATATAAGTCTTAGCAATAAGAATAGTCATTGCTAATGATGACACTTACTGATAGAAATATGAAGTCCTTTTGCCTCAGTGCTTAAAAAACTTTAAATTGTTGGAGATGATGGTGGGATCTGAGGTGGAACATTAACTATCCCAGCTCATTGTGACTTGTTCTGAAATAAGCAGTGATAATTTCTGCTGGAGAGAGAACCTGGGCAAGTTATACAGAGGTGAGAGTACATTCTTTTTTTTCAGTGTCTGTACATTAATTTTGGTGTACACTGTAATATTGAAAAGCTACTAATAAAAATGATACATTCTTTTAGTTGTCACCTCTTAATAATCTCTCTCTAAAATAAGTAATAGAATTTTTCTTTCTGTCTCTCCAGAAAGCTCTTTGCTGTTTTCCTCTAAACTCTGAAGACAAGGTCCCTTGATACTGATGTTCCAGACAGAGCTATTAGATCTGAGCCTCCAGACAGAGAAATTGAATTTACAGGCTTGATGTTGTAAGGCTTCAAAGAGCCAAAGGGGTGGAGAGAGACTGGCATGAAATAGTACACTTTTCTCAGTTTCACTTTTGGGAAATTAAATAAACATTTAGAAATAAAATCATGAAAGCATTTTTTAAAATTAGATGTGTAAGCATTAGCTGTTCATTACATTCTCCCACTTGCAAACAAATTGTAGCAAAGTATCATTTGTCTTCCAAGAGTGTGGTGGCAAGGATTAATTTAATGTTTGTTAGGAAGTCTTAGATCCATGGAGAGAAGCTATGACAGGTGTACACAGATCCTTATCATAATTTTATATATAATAATATTGTGTGCTTTCATTTTGCTGAGGTGCAATTATTCAGTCTCAACATCCTCCATCCTCCACAAAACTGGTCACAGTTAATTGTTATCTATTTATTGGCTAGGGAAGCTGAGATTTTTTTTT
>WBNO01014081.1:0-21848 GCA_013400575.1 Peucedramus taeniatus
AGCACAGCCAAGTAACTTTACTTTATAAATCATATCGTTTTCATTTCCTGAATTCATAACCACAGTGATGCAATAATGGAAACTTTTGTATGTTTATAAGTTAGATGACCCACAATCATTCCCCACAGTAAGCACTAGTAATTTCTGACTATTAAAATAATTGTTATATTCTATTGCTATGGTTTGCTTAACATTATAAGGTGAGTTTTCTATTTCACAAACCGTATTACATTGGCAACAAGATTTCTGACCTTAGCCAACAGAATTGGATGTGATTAATTTCTAAAATTCTTTTTGGAAGTCAAAATAAACATCCACTCAGTTTTCTTTGTTTGCCATCTCAACATCCTAAGCCGGTTGGCCTTCTCACAAATTCATGTTGGTTGTCTCTAACTAACTTTTTTTTTCCTTTTTAAAATGTTTGAATTACATCCAGTTAGATTATTTCCATTTGAACTCCCTTTCATCTAACATTAATCCCCAATTGTTGCATTTCATTTAAATAACAATCCCACATTATATTTTATATTAAACTGTCAATTAAACTAGACTGTTCAGACTTACAACAAAAGTCATTGATGTGGCAAATAATGATGGGAAAATGAAGATACTTTTTACACAAGTCTATATACAAAGTGCTGTATTAAAGAATCAGATCTCAAAACACCAGCACATCTGATCAAGAAAGTTAGTATGTACCATTTCAGAATACATAGAGGAATTGCTTTAGGATATTATTTTTAACCCTTCTTTCTTAAATCAGTCTCCATCCCGGTATCTTGTGCTGCTTAGAGGTAGAAGTTAATTTGCTCTCTCAGCTTCTACCATAGATTCCTCACCTATGTAATTAACAAAACTACTGAAAAGATACCTTGCAGATTTTTTCAGAGTTCTTCTGAAGGAAAACAAACCTGTCCTTTTGTAGAATAACACATAAAATAGCCATGCAAGGTTGGACTCTACTCTTCACACTTCTAACTAATATTCACGCATTTGCTTCACACCTTCAGTGTAGTAGCTGCTTTCCAGACACTTGAGAAGGGCAGCCTGTTATCTTTCAGACAGCAGATCAAACTAGATGTGCCATTTAAGTAAAATAACCATAGAATAGCTTGCTGGAAGTAACAACCGCTCTATGAGGTTCAACAGATGAGATGCAATGAAGAAATTCTGTCTATACAATCTGCTTCATCCACTTCTTTTCATAATTGACTTTAATCTTTGCATCCTATGTCTCATTCTTAATTTGTTTAATTGGCTGAAGTCTAGAATGGCCTCCAGCTGTCTAGACCACTGAACTAAGAATGCAACCCTGCACTAGCTCAAAGTAGAGTGCCTCAAGTTTTGCTCCTGGAGATTTACATGAGCAGTTATTCACACTGCTTTCTAGTTTGTCTTTGCAAGGTACTTCCTGTTCTACTTGTTTTAATTGCCAACCTGTCATTCTGCCAAAGCATTACCTGACTACCAGTGTATTTACCATAAATATACATTTGTTTTGCAAACAATTACAATTTTTCTTGGTGTGGATCTTCCATCTTTCTGCCCTTTCACTCACTTACAAGATATATTTTATGTCCTTCCATGATGTTAATTACATTATTGTGTATATTTGCTTCAGTACAATGAAGTATCTTTCTTTCTCTCCTCCTCTCCCACATCATAATTTTTCTTTACTATGGGTGCATGACCCTATGGCTTAAGAGTAGAAGATTTCTGCATGTTTAATCTTAACTTTCCCATAAACTAGCTCTGCTGGAAATGTTATGTGTTACATTTCTTTTTTAGAGTCAGTTCTCTGTAGCACTTCAGTTAATAGTTATTTAAATTTTATATCTAAGAACAAGGTCATTTTAAAACACCCATAGTTATAATTATATATTTTGATTTTTTTTTCAACCAAAATACAACTTACCATAGCTCCTAAAGAGTTCCATTCATTTTTCTACTTTCTGACATACAGCTGGGTTGTGTACCTGTGTCTTGCAGTGATACACCAACATTCTCATGGCTTCATTTCACCATTTACAACCAATCTTCCCTTTGAAATGCCAATCCCTGAACACTTTAAAAAGGTTGTTTGATAAGGATCTAAGTCAAGTTAGTTCTCTCTCTCTCTCTCTTTCCAGCAGAAAAGAGACTTGATACACTAAGAGACTTCACTCAACTGACCCTATCCACCCATAATTTGGCAGATGAGGTATGCCACCAGTATATTAAACCTCCAAGTCTCATGAAGATCAACAAGTGTGCAGAGCACTGTAATCACATTAACTGGCCCACTCTCTTAAAGAATGAAGCCCAGATTCAAACCTCATTAGAAACTGAAGAAACCACAGAGGGATGTAATAGCATACATACTTTAACTACAGAAAAGACAGAGATAATCCTCAGATCAGTTTTAAGACTCAAGTCCATTGAAAGTCTGTACCTTAGACTCCTTCCAAGGTTTTTATCATGTTCACATTTTTAATTTAGCATCTGCAGACTGTGCATCTCCCTTCTTGTTTCCAACTTTTTTGTCTGCTTATCTACACTGCTTAATAATTTGAAAGTTTATTTTCTTGGATTTCTATACCCATGAAGAGAGTTACCCTTCTGTATGGCTCTTCCTCCATTATTAAGCAGTAAAACCTCAATGAAGTTTTCAATAAATTTTCCTTTAGCTTGTTTTCATTCCTTTTGATGGTATCTGCCAAATCTCTTTATATTCTCTTTCACCACAACTCTCCACAGGTTAGGATTTCTGTTTTATCTATATTTTAATAATTCTCAATTATATTTACCAGATTTAAAACCTCTCTTTATGTGTCCCAGAAAGGCCATCCTATTTTCTTCCAGATTATTCTTTCTACTTGCTCCTTCTTACTCTCCCATTATCTCTATACATTGTCAACATCTTTTGGATAGTCTGTAAGGGGATTACTCACTTTCATGATATTTTTATTTTTACTTACTTAAAAGTACAAGCTTACCACATATCAGTTGTGCAATCCTCCCTCCCTTCAATTTTATTCATATCTTTTTTTTCTTGGGCCTCTCCATAGAGTTATTTCTTCTTCACATTTTATATGTTCTCCTGATTAATTTTTTCAGCAACAAAATTCAGACACTTGATAAATAAAACTAACAAGACATATCTCATGTCTGCTCAGGAAAAAAGTTCAACTTTAATCCAATAGTGTATCTCTTTATAAATTACTGTAGGGAGGTGAACGGGATGGAGAAACTATTTTAAAAAGAAAGTGACTCCAAACAAGGCCCAAATAGTGAAGATAAAGATGCAAATCTAAGCACAATTCTGAACAAGAGCAGCTAAAATGCGTAAGAAAACCCAGACAATTTATACTTGATCATTAATATCATCTGAGCATCTCTATGAAAATTTCCAGATATTTACCACTTACTTTTAGAGTGTCAGTCTTAAGGTTTAATCAGTTAAAAAATAAGTTGAAAACAGACTGAAAACCCTAAAATGCCTCTAGACAATACAAAGATGGCAGGGGACAAAGTAGCAGCATACAAAAATATAAGTTTTTACCTTCATATAAAACCAATACATTTTAGAAAAATTGAAAAGTTTTTGAACAGTAAAGATCCCATAAGAAATAAAACTGGTAAAAAGTTCAAAGCTTGAACAAGTCATGGCAAAATAGTCAATAAAATATGGACCATAAAACTCCATGCAAATTGCTACTATTTTATTTATTTATTTATTTATTTATTATTGTGATAATCAGGAACACTGAAATAGAAGTGAATGTAGAAGTCAGCCACAGTATTTATCTCAGACTATAATGAATTAGCATTTAAACTAAAACATTTTCAGAAAGATATACCACTTTATCATTAATAAAAATTGCCTTTATTCAATAGTGATTCTATCCACATTACTTAGTGTGCTCATTAAATATATCTCTAACAGCATAATCCTTCCCAAGTATTGTATCTTGCAAAGGAAGAGGCTGAAGTCTCAATTTGAAACTATAATAGTAGTCCTAATCAACATCTGAACTTTAAGTCATTTATTATATAACAGATTTAAAATTTGTTGCTTGAGTCTATGGAATTAAAAATAGTGGTGGAATATGAATAGATTTATCTGGAGATTACTTAAGCGGGCAGGAAGTAAGATCAGTAGTCTCCAGACTTCCTGGGGCACTTAAGAATGGAGAAAGGAGACCTGCATTTAAATAAAGCAGCTGGAAATGAGACAGGAACTTCCCAAAGTGTCAAGGGAATCAAGAGACAACAGAGTGAAAGAAGCTGCAGAAGTTAAAGTTAATATACACAAGAGTACACACATACTGAAAGAGCGTGTCTGCCTGCAATATCAAAGCAAAAGCAGTTTCAGGACACAAAACATGGCTGACATGAAAGGACGTAGAGCTCTCAATATTACTACCACACTTTGAATTTCCTTCAAATTAGGGGCTGACTCACAGCAGCTGCTTTATAAAAATCAAAGCTTTATTTAGTTTTGATAATGATAATAAGGCATCCCTCATTCCTGTTGGAAAAATTGCCAAGTTTAGTATTAAGAACATCATCTGGGCTCTCTACCATATGGAAATACAGATCAAATCTAAGTAGAGAGCTGACTTTCTTCAGAGATTTTTGGAGTCAATCCTGGATGGTAACTAGCTATTCCTGATTATGATGCTGAATGGAACAGACAGAATTAAATCAAAAAGATCTAAACATTATATCATCAAGTCTATCACTAATAGAAATCTTAGAATTGTGCATATTCTCAGGAGCTGCAGAGTACTATTTTTTTTTGAAGTTATTTTTACATTCAATGAGTATTTTCCAATTTAAATACCTGGCAATTTAGACATTTGTAAGCTTTACTTAAGCTACTACATACTTGGACCCAACACAGTACCCTTCTCTCTTTCTGCTATAGCAATTTTCTATTCAAAGCAGAAGTATAAATCAGAAACCAATTTCCAAGTATCAGATTGGAAGAAAAAAATCTGCAGCAATTATTAACAGAACTACTTACTTCAGTGTAGCTTAAAATAATTTACTGCTATCAGTTTTGGTTATTTCTTTTAGGGAAGAGATGGAAGCAGCTAGAAAATCAGTATGATCAATTTATAATGAACAGAAAGAACATAATCATCACCCCATAATCTTTACAGGGGAGTGTTTTGCCAAATCACTTTCTAGGCCTCTAAAATGGACATGAAAATAAAGAATAGACCTTTAGCTCCTAATAGGATATCTTGATTGGAAAATACGTATGTCACAGTAACTCAAGGTAGTGGGTGTAAATTTTTTTCTACAGACAAATAATGCCTATGGCCAACATGAGAAACTGGCATTTAGATTTAAATCCTAAATTCTATGACATATGTTTTTATTTTGAGTTTTTCCCCCATCCCTGATTCAAAGCACTGGCAAGAGAAATTACATCAACAGATTTTTGGCACAGCCATGACAGATCCCACATTACAATGAAAAAAAAATCCCCCAAAAACCGTGTGCGACATTTTCTCTTTGAGACCAATGAAAGTCCAGCATTATCAAAACATGACATGCCAGACTTTCAATATTCCTTAACTGAACACATAAAACTCCTAAAATGTTGACATGCAGAGTAAGAATGCAGTCCAGGGATTTAGGTTCAGAGGGACCATCAGATCACTTAATTTTACAATCTGTGTAACACACACATGGCATTTCAGGTGGTATTTCATGTAATCACTACAATGACTTGCATGACTTATAACTCATGGACCCCATTCCTGATGATTCAAACGACTGGAGATAAAGGCAATGTGCTGCACTCCAGTTTCTCAGAGGTACAATGAGATACCATCCAGAAGTGTTAGGCATGGGAATGCTGGAACAAAAACAGAAAAGGAAATGGAAACAAAGTACTTCAGCTAATGTTAGCATCCCAAGTCAACTTATAGTACAAACACCATATTTCAGGTTGCCATGGTAACAACCACCAGATTAGAAAATTTTCACCAGATTTACTTTTTTGTTTGAAAGGAAGAGAAAAACCCCATGACTGTCATGAATCCCCTGGGGTATTCTGTGCATAAGCAGAAAGCCAGGTCCGAAAACACATTTAAAGTATGTGCTGTGTATATAAATAACCCATACCTTTATCCCAAAGTACTTGGTCTGGTCCATATAGTTTCCCAAACAAACTGCTATTGTATCAGAAGAGCAGGAAAGGGAGAGATGAGCATGTGGAGGCCTCTTTCAGCACACACACATGGACTAGAAGACCTTTGAGCCACAAAGGAAAGCCGACTAGGATGAAAGGCATATCTAAGAACAGTGTTCTACATGCAGATGGCTCCTTCCATTGCTGAAATGCAGTCTTGGATCACCAGCAAACTGCTGGCAGTGAGCTCAGCTGATGTCCTCTGCTGAGCACACAGTTGCTTCACTGCAGCGTCTCAGGCTTGGTGGAAGTATGCGGCTTTTAATTCATCTGTTCACACAATCACCCCCGGAGCCAAATATGAGGTCCCAACAATAAAAACCAGAAATATGTGAACAACAGTGTTTGTCATACCACCACAACATACAGATTTACAACACCAAGAAAAAAACCCAGCAATCCTGGTTAAGTTTAAGCTTTCTTCAGAATACCACAAAATAAGTTCTTCAGCCTTTCTAACACTCTCCACGCAATTTTGAACACCTTTGTGATTCTATCAGAGGATGTGACATCAGCTAAGTGTGTTTGCATTGTGCCAGACAATGTGTCAATGCCCACATACTGTAAGACTCTTCAGAAGATTTTCTTTCTGATAAAATACCCAAACCTTTTTTATTCACATCAAGCGACTCAAAATTCTTGCAACATCCCATTTCCTGATCAGAACTGAAAATAGTGATGTTGATACTCAGGCAGTATTGTACCTACAAGTTTTAAGCTCTGAGCCTATCAAACTGCTGTAATAACACTTTTGTCAATGTAATAACACTTTTTGTTGTCCAAATTGAAATTCTTAATGTCTCTGTCAGTTCTGGATATGTTTTTCTCCTCTTTCATATAGTTTAAAAGAAAAGCACTACCATACAAGGGCAGATAAAAGAAATGGAAGTTGCAAAAGAAACTCAGGTTGACTAGAGGACAGGTAATCATATGTACAAATAACACTGACAATCAGATTTTAAGAGTTCTAACTAACACATAGTTAGATACCTCTCATTTATTTGCATATTTCAATGCTACTTTACATCTAGTAAGGGCAAGAAACTTAAGTAAGCACACAGACAAGTAGATACACAAATGAATATCTGCACTATGTTCAGGGGTTCAAGAAGTACGTGATCAAGCATAATTCTACTTTCAGCATGCCTAATGAAGTGTCTGTCATGATAAAAGGATAGAAAAAAGCCCCCTGCCTTGACAAAATAGCTCCTGCAAAACGATAATTAGGAAGAAAAAGATCTTTTAAGCAACTTTACACTTAAGGAAAAAGGACAAGACTGAAAGTTTACTTCCAGTACTACAAAATTAAACCTTAAAAAAAAAAAAAGAAGAAGAACAGTTAGGCTATAATACGGGCAGTACTTCTAACAATTGTACCAGAAAGTATTTTTCCAATGTAGAAAGTAATTCCAGAAAGAGCTGAATGGCTCCTTCTTCCTATGCAATTCTCTTCAGACCAGATTGACTCTATTAGCAATCATGAGCTTAAATTTCAAGAATTCATTTTCTATGCTCTTTCCTAAAATACTAGCCCAATGAAACTAAAATTTTAATCTGATATTTTTATCAAAGGGATGGGAATAATTTAAATTAAAAAACATAAAATGGAATACATGAAGTTTAAGGTACCACTAATTCAAACTCAGCCTAGAATTTGACAGCTTATTTGTGATCTTTTATTGATGCTCATCCAACAGAGAACTTGTACTTCGCAGAGTCCTTTGCAAACTGTGTCTGGGGACTTACCTTTGGTAGCACAAATGTCAAAATGCAAGCCAGATTTGTACTGCTACAGTGGAGTTAACAAGAAAAGAAATTGAAATAAAAATATGTATTGTAATATAAGGCAAGAGGATGCAACATTGAGAACATACAAGGAACAGATCTGTTGAGTAAGGTGACATTTTACATAGCCACTTTTCAAAGCAGAACTACATTTTAAGGGCTTTTGCATATGTTTTACCTAGAGACCTCTGTGATGATGTGCCAATATCAACTTCCCTTTCTCTTGAGTTGCCTGTTTTATTTGATTTCTTTCTTCAGGTATGCGCCAACCAGTTCAGCTTGTTTAACAACATTTTTTTAAAATCAGCTGCCTTGCTGGAATGTTGAACTGATGCATGTGTAGGTGTGCTTATAATGCATGTAAAAATACATTAAAGCAATATAAAGGGTCTGGTTTAAGCCTATAAAAATAAAAAAAAATTAAGCACAAAGGCCAAATACTGAAGCAGACACCTCTTTAAATATCATAATACCTTACAAAAACAACCACCTAACTTGCATAGAAAGTGCTGTGGAAGTGGAAGTGCTATGTTCATTTAATACAGCTGTGGTTTATATGGTTGAACTTCAAACCTAATGGAATATCACAGGCCGCGTTATTATTTAATGGAAGGAGATAGATTTGCAAAATGTTTCACTCTCAAATATCATAATATATAATTAAATTATGCAATGTAATATATTTGATGATTATATATATAGGATTGTGCACTAAAGAAAAGTTCTTTCCAGAAAAACTATTTAATAAAATGCTGATGACATGAGGGTAATCAAGCAAAACAATTGAACCAGGATGTCAGATGGGGATATACTGTTAATGAAATCAAAGCTGCATCCTGATCTGGAAAAGCATTAAGATTTCCTTATTAAGTCAGCTTGAGGCACAAAAGCTTGCCTGTTTCAGGCTCAGATCTCCAAGCCATAAGCAGCAATTAGAAATCCCTTAGGAAATTTCAGTTGCGTTGTCTGACCCTTACGTTTGTGACTGAAAAAAGTATAGGATGAGAATAGATGCATAAACCTAGTCAGAGACAAGCTCTCAACAGCCCACACGTCCACTTGACCCTGATAAATCACACGAACTATAAGTCCTCATACTTATGCTATAAACTATTTTGTACTGTTTTGATAAAATATTATACAATAAATCAAAGAATAACAGAAAGGCTTGGATCAGAAGGGACCTTAAAGTTCATCTCGCTCCCTGCCATAGGCAGGAATACTTTCCACTAGACCAAGACGTGCTGCTTCTGAAGTCCTTAATACTTAATTGGATTCATTTTTGACAACTGATAAAATGTCAGATTCTTCTTGTTCATATTGGGAGAGACAAAGTAGAGTTAATGGGAGGTTTTGGGGAAAACTTGTAATATTTTACAAGTCACTAACAAGGCACTTCAAGTTATTTGGATGATCAGCATCACTTTCATAAAAAGCAGCTATTTGTGCAAGTCCTACCCTGAGCTTAGGAGAACTTAGGTACTTCTATTCTGCTAGTGGACAAACAAGCTTGTCTGCTAAAGGAAGTGGAAATACACCAAGAGTTTTTTTCATCTTCATATAAAAAGAACTATTTAGAAAAAACCTCTCTTCCAGGTGTCTGTCTTGCCATATTTCTGTTATCTGAATATTTTCACTATCTCTGAAGCATGGTCAGATGCTTTTCATCTTCTCTAATGCCTCTGAATTCTCCATTTTTCATCTATACCAGCTGTCTCAAAGAATCAATTTTTTTTCCATTAAGCATACTTCTGTAGTTTTCACAAGAAAAGTGAACAAAAAAGCAACCCACATCACCTGTGTGGTCTTGACTTTTGGACAATCACTGCTGAATTTACCTGCTTGAACTGCTTAATGATTTTGTGAAGGTGGCAAGAGCAGTAGGGTCCTGCTTTTTTAATCACTGCTTGATTTTTTCTATTATGTGAGGGGAATTAATTTGTTTAAATCAAACCTTCTTGGTAAGTAGAAGGTGTCTGGCACCAAAGACATTTTAGGCGTCCTCTCAACTCAGTAATTCTGCTTGCCTCTACCTGCCTCACTACAAGCAAATTTGTGAGGAAAAAATGATGCTTAAGCTTGTTTAAACCTGATTGAAGACACATGGACAAAAGAAAATGGTGGTCAGTGGAATTTTTTTACTTTACTCTTGTTGGCATTGTTTGCCTTTTGCTGTCATTCACCGAACAGTGGATCCAAAAAGTAGTAACTTGAGATTTTACTCATGCACTACTTCAGCAGAAGTTCCTGCCACATGGAGTTCATAGGAAGGTCTCAGGAGATGTAAACCAACTAGTAGTTGGCCCAGATTGGCCCTTTGTGTTTACATACATTCCTTCTTGTAAAAAATAGAAAGTTCCCTCAAACAGTCCTCAGTGATCGCAGATGCTGACCTAGCAAGTTGGAAAGATAATTTGCTAACAAATGAAGTGTTAGTCATAAAAAGTTGTCTATGCTCATCTGTTAGAGTTGTAAGGCTCTATGGACTGTTATTTTTAAACACCTGAATACTCAAAAAATCATAGTATGGCCTAAAAATAAGAGTAATTCCTGCAATATTATATACCTATTCAGATTGCATGCATTCTTTGACATTTTGTCCTTATTGATGCAGGGTTGATCTTTTTCCACTCTGTTTATATGCCTTTGGTAAGCTTCATCTATATTTGATGACTATGGCTGCACAACTCCCTGCTTTGACACAGCAGATCTTGTACCACCTGCAAGAGCAACCAACTCATCAGGCACCAGCCCACTCCACAGAGAGGGATTTGCCGGTGTCCATTAACCATGGAACAAAAACCAGACCCAAAAGTTCAGGTTTTGCTGTGATGGTAGCTAAATCTCACCCTGACTTTTGCTCAATATTCAAAATTTTCATGCCAATTTGACTACTTGAATCTCAATATCTTAAGCAGAATGCTTTCTGTATCATTCCAGAAGGCAAGGGGACATAACCATCTGATGTAAAACCATTCAAACAAAGAACTTTGTCATCACAGTTGTACTTAAATTAAATTTAAATTTAAACCACTCTCTTCTAGTAAGTACAGCAGATTAACACTCAAATGGTTATAGCTGAGTAAGAGGTACTGACACAGATATTAGAGGATACCAGTCATTTCACAAAACAATCCTCCTTTATGTTACTTCTTTGCAATTTGATCAAAAATACTTCACCATTCCAATTTAAGACTTATTCCTCTCATAATTATGCTTTGACAAGAACATAATCGCTCACCTGTGCTAAGAGTGAATGAAGCTATGCTCAACCTCCATGTTATTGAAATACAGTATCACATGCAGTTTCTAAAGCATTTCTCTCAAAATCTGTATCTATTCCTTGTCCAAACCAATACTTAAATACGACTATTTTACCAGCATTTCTGTAAAGGATACAGCTGTAATGAAAAAAGTATAACCCAGATATTAAAATCAAAAAGCAATTGATATAACAGGGTGGAAGGGTTAATATATTTTTCACCCCTGTTAATGCCAGAGTTAAATTTATGTCAGAGCTATCCAAGCTATCAATATGTGAAGACATCAATCAAAATTTCTTTTTTCCCCCCTATGGTTTAGTACCATGAACTGGAATGAATGAAATTACATTGAAATGGTCAGTTTAGGTATTGTAACTACAGATTCTCAAATTTATATTTTCTTCTTCACATTAGTGTGAAATACCTGTCAATCTATGTTTAGTACCATGTTACATAAAAATTGACCTTTTTAAATTATAGAATACAAAAAGGAGGGAAATAAAATTCTCAATTATTTCATCCCATGTACAAGCATTTATTTTTTAAAATTTATATGTCTGCCTTCAAAATATATAGCCCATGTTCTAATTTAAATGAGCAAAGCCAGATATATTAAGAACTTACTTCTCATTTAGTTATTTCTAACTCAAGAGTTAGTTCAGATATTAGCAACTTTTCTTTTGTTAATGAACTTACTGCTTTCTTCTATGGACATTTTATTTTGATTCTTGAAAAACAAAAATCACTTTCAGTTCCAGGAGAAGATATTTGGCACTCAGAGCATATTGGTCAGGGATCTAAAGCAATATAATTATTTTAATGAACTTTAATCACTGAATTTCAGGCATTTTAATATCCAAGTGGCAATTACACTGAACAACTGACTGAATTCTTCAGGGTCACACAAAAAAAGAGCTATGTGATGTATTTGCTAAAAAAAGGAAATATTTGGGAGAGTTGGGTGGGAAGAACCTACCCAACTCCTGAGAGAACAGGAGTCAACAACAGATGTTAGATAAAGGAGGAAATAATCCATAAAACCTATCTGCATAAACAAAACACGACATACTTTTTCCTGCAGAAGCTCATAGCATATTTCTTACTAGACAAAACATTGGTGTTTTAGCTGTGGTGGAAAATTAACAAAACTAAATCAAACAGAATAAGCCTGACATCAAGGTGCTAAGTGCAACCAGAATTCAGAGTCTGTCCTGCAGCTTATATTTAAAAGACTGCTTCATGCTGAACAGCAGTATCTTGGAAACACACCCTCAAAGTAAGAGTCAAATAACAAAATTTTTTCAGAAAGCTTTTAACCTCCTTATCATTCATGTCAAGTAGTTACAAATTAAAGGAAAAAAAAAAAAAAAAAGATGGTGTGCCTGAGGACACCAGGACCCGACCAACCCTTTGTTGCATTGCAGACTTGAATAATAAGGAAAAGACTTTCCCTAAACTCTCATCACAGATACTAATAGTAATGACTCTATACTACTTCAATGTAAAAAATGAAAATAAATGACTGAACAAATATTATTTGATAGTTTAGCAAATAGAAGTTTCAGGATATTAATAAGTCTAAAAGTCCTACTCCTATTTTTTGCTGACAGTTTAGCAAAGCTATATATTTCTAATAAAAGGAATGTACTTTGATTTTCAAAGACAGACAATTTATTTTTGAGAAGGCTAGAAACCTAACTCAGAATGACCATTCCTTTATGTTTTCAGTAGCAGATTACAACAGCATTCACATAATGATAGAAGTTTTTCCTTTTTAAGGAAAGTCCATGGCCTGAGGTGAAGGTGAGTAAGAAAATACAGGTCAAGACAAGGAGCATAGGAGAGGAAGTGCAGTACAACTGCCTGGCTGACCCTAGAGAGACCCCTGGGCACTCTGCACTTGCCCCTGGGGAGGGCAGAGGCACATGGGAAATATTACACTTGTCAAGGTGGAAGACCAGGATGTCTGATCTCTTCTCTCTGTGAACAGCAATAGGACTCAAGGGAATGGCGTGGAGTTGTGTCAGAGGAGGTTTAGGCTGTATATTAGGAAAACATTCTTCACCCAGGGGTTGGCTGGGCACTGGAACAGGCTCCCCACAGCAGTGGTCACAGCACCATGCCTGGCAGAGTTCAAAAGGCATTTAGACAATGCTCTCAGGACATGGCACCATTCTTGGGGATGGTCTGTGCAGGGCTAGGAGTTGGACTCAGTAATCCAGATGGGTCCCTTATAACTCAGCTCATTCTGTAATTTTATGATTCTATGGATAACTGGGCTGGCAAAGATGGAAACATCAATGGTTTGTTAGTCGTGCTGGACAGCAAGACACTCATACTCATAATACCATCTAACATATCCTCAAATAAATTACAGAAAATCTAAAATACCTATGTGAAATAAAAAGACCCAAAGAATAGCTGATATAGTCACTAATATCAGACAAAGGTCCAAACTTTCAAGCCACTTCAGACAAAGAAACTGGAAACAGCATCCATACAGTCTATGTCAAACAGGGCCAGATCTTCTGGCTTGCTCACCTGTATGACAACTAAATCTGTTATCTCACAACTCCCCATCAAAACAAACCAGTCTGGACCAAGACGAAGTCATGCAAGCCTGAGTTTAAAAAGAACCTTTCCCGACTTGGAAAAGAAACAAATTAAATCCATATGTTACATATGAATCAAGCATTTCCATAAGCAGCTGAGAGTAAAATTTGGTTTTCTGTGTCCTGCGCTGATTCTTTGTTATCGAGGTGAACTTGTTTTTCAGAAGACAGCTCAAAGATGTTGAAGTTGGACAAGAGTCAAAAGTTATTGCTAGTAGGGCACATGGGCAGGCTCACATGCAGAAAACACCATCACATGAGCTTTGTTTTCTTGGGAAACCAATATTTAAAAACAATTCCTCAAAGGATATTTATTTTAAAGTAAAATCTCACTTGTGACATGACAATAATAAAGAATCACATATTTTAATAATGAGAGTTCACACCACATTCCTGGGACAAAAATCTAAAATACTGTTCCAGGGAGTAGAAGATTCAAAGAAAAAAAGACATCTTGCTGCAATTTTCTAAGGCATTGAGGCATTTCTAAGGCTGAATTAGTTTCTAATTCAGAATTAAATACTGGTAATAGTGGGAGCACCGAGATTCATGACTAGTTTGGTACCCCAGAACCCAACTCTCTTAAATTAATTCTTCTGAAAATCATACTGTCCTCCCAGTATTATGTTAAAGAAGATTGTACAGAAAAAAGGTATTCAAAAAATAAGTGGTTCTTCCATGACCTCAGCTGTTTAACTGATTGCTATGAGCTCATGTGCAGAACCTGAGAACTTCACTATCACACCTTCTGTATTAAATCTTCAGTCACATGTGGGTTGAGAGAAGAAAACAAAATTGTATCTATCACTTGATAGATTTAATCTATAAAGATCATATCTTATTTAGCATACAAGAGTAGGAAAATTAAAAAAAGAACTTAGTATTGTCAGTAGCTTTTTACTTAGTTACAATATTTGCAAATTTTATAGCAATTATTTCAAAAACTGAGATTGTGGGAGTCTTGGCTACAAATGAAAATCCCTACTGGCTGGAGAAAGTTGTTAGATTTAATTTTTTTTTGTTTGTTTGTTTTGAAGTACAACATTTAAACTGTTATTTAAATACTTTTGTTTCATATTCTGTATTACTTTACTGCGGAGAACAATCTTTTCAACATAAAATAAAGCAAAGCATTGGGCTTTTTTAGAGCTGTACCATTAAACTGACAAGTTCACACAACATATTTCAGTTTCAACAAAAGATTTCTTCCTATTGTAAAGAAAAAACTTTTTAACATAATAATTTGGTGGACTTTCTCAAGTTTTTTCAAAGCCACTCAAGTTTCCTGATCACCATACCCAAATACAGCAGTCAAGCTGTATGGAGAACTTGTATTCAGCAGGTGCAATGACCTAACCAAAAAGACATCTGCCACTAGCATGTTTACAGTTACTATAAACCTTGAAGCTGCAAACACACTATTGTCAGAGCACACACTGGCATGACTAGAAAAAGTTTCCTAGTTGCCTAATTAATCTATTAAAAAGTCTATTAACAAAATAGTTGACAGTACTGTCTTACAATACTTATAAAAATATTAAGACTGGTAAAATGTAGACTGTTGTTGGTTTTAATATTTAATAATCCCAAATATATTTAATAATGTTTAAGCCCTAATCCACTTCTTTCTAGATGTAGAAACCAAAAGAAGTTTCTGTTACAAACATAGATTTATATGTCATCCTTAAAATCAGTCAGATGCTGTTGTCAAAGGTAACAGCCATTAACCAAGAGGATGTAGCTATGTAAACACAGGCAAGCTCAAAACCCTACAGCAGAAATAACAACCCCTCCAAAACACTGAAACAAAGATAAGGAACTATCCAGTAGTTACAATATGAAGACCTTGTGGGCACAGGGGAGAACAAAGTCCTGTACTGATCCTTTGACAGCATCATCATTCTTCTAACAGGAGGGGAGGCAATCACTCATTGACAAAAGTAACACTAACAATTTTTCCTGCTCCTCACAGCAAGTGCCACAAAACCAGCAATTTCTTTAAGAATGTGTTTTGCAGAACAGAGCATGACACATTGAAAATATGAGAATACAGCTTGCTTTCAAGATGTCATAAGAAACATACCACCTCAAGTGTTCAGTATCTTGCTCACCTAGCATTATTGTTCTTCTGACTGGAAAAAAGATTCAATAATATGTTAAGAAAAGCTTATGGGCTGATTTTCTAAAGCAAGCAGCTTTCAACTAGAGACAAAACTCAGAAATGCATACGCAAGACAAAAAGACTTAATAAAGGTCAAAGGTTCAGATAAATTCTGCCTTTTGGCATAAGCATTAGGTGTATTAAAAAGCATTCAAAGGGACTTCAGTCACTTTTATGCTCAAGTAAGATCAATTTATAGTATTAAACACATCTGTTCTAGTATCTTTAGTAACTATGTTTACATAACAAGCATTCTCTGTCACAGAATATTATAAAACTAGTATTACTTATTCAAGGATCTGAATTCCCTAGGAAATTATGTGGGGCCAAACAGTATTATACAGTTTTTCATAAGTGTTTATGGCAGAACTTCAACTACTTTCCTGTTAATGAAGTGTCCAGAGTGGGTTTTTTTTTTCCATGTTTATCTTAAAAACATTAATTTTCAGAAATTAGAAACATGTGACAATAATGACTTCTGCATACTGCCAGAAGCTAAATGCAGTCTTTATAGTGGGAAAGATTAATAATAACTTATGTCCCAGTAAATCAGTTAGATTCACAAAACAAGAATGTTTTCACCAGCAGCACTTAAAACGCTGGACTCTAGCAAATAGCCTCTCACAGCTGAAAGCACCAGAGAACACCTATTCTGCAAAACAGTCAACACAGTACCTTTTTTTGAGTTCAAAGTCTTACCAAACAGTAAGTGTTCACTTTCTTAAAAGTGGTAAGATGTCCATACTCTGACCTCTTCCTCAGAAATAGCACTAAATAAAATTTTATTAGACATCCTAAATTCACAGAGTAGTCAATAATTTGGGGGTTAACAAATAGGTTCAAATTTACACTGTATGCAAAACTCATTCTACATTTCAGTTTAGAAACAGAAAATCCACTACATAAGACCTACACATAATTCTATACACATGCAAAGAGTATCATGAGGATACCTGCATGCAACGTTTCTTAACAGAAGTAGTAATGTTCACTGTGTCCAGGCTTGCTGACCATAGTTATCTCAGGCTCCACAGCAGTGCAAAAAAGCTCTCTTCAAAACAGCTTTTCTTTCAAAAAATTACCTTTTCTTCATGTCTCCACCTCGAACTACACACACATACACAGAGCTCAATGCATAGCACATTTAAATTATTGTATATAGGGAAGCTCAGAGAACATGGGTACTACAGAGAGTCACCTAGGCAGCTCTTAAACTCACTCCCAAGTTTTGCTGAGTCACCTATAGATGATGCAAAAGCAAGTGTGTTATGTGTAGATGAGGGAGGCAAGGGAAAGGATTCATTACAGTTTGCCAGACCTTTTTCCATAGAAGTTTTGGTGTTTTGGTTTTTGTAGGTTTGGTTTTTTGGGAGGTGAGTCCACAGGTGCCAACTCTTTAAACATCTCTAAAAGACAATGGACAAAACCCAGAAACTGCTGACCCTCTTAGCATAGCAGACTGTGGTTGAACACAGCAGCACACAGCTACAGAGCCCACTGTGGGGCTGGGGCCTGCAGAAGGCAGCCCAGTGCCATGTGCTGGGCAGTGCCTGTGCTGATGGTGGTGCCTGTAGCTGAGCTCTGCGAGAAGACTGATTCATTAACTTGGCTGTCACTGCCACCTGCTAGCTCCTTCCCTGGTATGTCAGAGCTCTTCTCTCCCTACAATATGCTGGCATAACTGCTTGAGCAATTATTTGCTCAAATAGCTCAGTTCTAATTGCTTGGGCTAGCTACAACATCAGTAGTATAGTTTTTAAACTATTTTTTGTAAAAAAATTAAGCCTAGAGATGATATGGGAGTAATGAGCAACCACATGGGTTATGTGATGGATGCTAACTTACAGCAGGGACAGTGTCAGGGAATCTCGGAGCAAAGAGGCAAACAGGGTGAGCAGAGTGAGATGGGGTAACAGGACAAATTCTGTCTGCTCAGCTGTAGAAGAGGATCAGCAGAGACAGGGAAGAGGAATGGGAAGGAAGGCAAAAGCTGAATACCACTGGCATGTACCAGCAGCAACCCAGCAGAGATAGGACAGCTCAAGGCTTTCAGAGTTAGTCCAGGCATAGAGCTGGGATCCTCGGAAGGGCTGCCAGCAGAGCAGTACCATGTCCTACAGTTACAGGCCACTCAGCTTGCTGAATGCCAGAGTAGTTTGCGGCTGATAATGTCAAAGAGCCATTATTGTGTTAGTCCCCATACTCATGAGGAACCAGCAGCTGATGTCCATCATGGAGCACAAACACTCACAATTAGTGCCTCCGTTGAGAAAGACCTGGGCAACTCAAGTGACAAATGCTTTCCTGCTTGCTGACTATTGCATTTAATACAGCACTTTACAAGTATGATCTAATATATTGTGAGATTTGGGACATAGTGTTACTATGGTTATAACCTCCTTTGCTTTCTCCCCCTTGCAGGGGGAAGGCAACAAATTAAAAGTAGAGCAGGAAATATTATTGTTCACAGATATTAACTGGTCCAACTCTGGATTGCCTTGACATAATTCTCTTTCTCCATCATCAATGAAAGTTTATTAAAGGTTAGAAGAAAACAAATGATCACGGGTACACAGACTGGGGGATAAGCTTATTTTTGCTAATTGAAATGGAAAACTTCTGAGGCCCAATTCCCACCTTAGGCTGCTTACTATGTAGCTTGCCAATCTTTTAACACTATCACAATTAGATTTATACTACCTTGCCAGACAAAATACACAAAGAATTAACTGGAATGATTACAAATGGATACTTTTTTCCCTTTTTTGTTTAAAAAAACCCCAAGTTACTCAGTTGCCAGAACCATATTCAAAATGGAATATCTACTAAGAGCTTTATATGGCCCTCAGAACTTCTGTTCATCTAACTGAAACTAATCAGAACAAGTAGCAGTTTATTTAGGAATATGGCTGAGATATATTTTAATCCATAAATAACATATGAATATGCCTAGGGAGGATTTTACAAGGGAGTTTATTGACATGGGTAAGAAATTTTGCACTTGTAAATAGAAATAGTTGAAAACTATGCATTTTTTTTTAAAATAAAAGATCATTCTATTGTCCAATGCAAATATTTTAAAGAAAACCAAAGAGACTGAAATTATTGGCTCAGTTTAGAAATTCTGACATTGAGCAAATCAAAGTCAAAAAAATAAAAGCACAAAACAATACTGGGAGATGAGAGGTCTGGTCAGGTTTTAGACAGACTATCCAAACAGCTGGAAAAGATGTAGATTCTCTGAGGGAAATTTGTAATGTATTTGACTCATGTTTTTGTGGAACTGTGGATTATCCTAAGGGGTTTGAAAAAAGGAACATATGCCAAAAAGTTACAAACATTATCTGGAAAATGATAGTATTTTAGTAGTTTTCCAACATAGCCAGCAATAGAAAATAAAGTTTAAAAGTAATGAAAGAAAAAGTAAAACAAGAATTGGTGGGGTGGTCAAAATGAGAGATTACCTACTGATGAAGGGGATTCTTCTGCTTTGTTTCCACGAAATAAAATAAGTTCATGTTTTTCAAAACATGTTCTTACGATTAAATTTTTTAAAATATTATAAATTCCTTTCTAATTTTTGCACTTTTTCATCCTTAAAATGACAGAACAGAAATAAAATTCATCATTAATACAACTCTTACTGGCTTGCTTTTTCAAGTCACATATGTACTACACTCTGTAAGTGACAGACTACCCTTAACATGTGTAATACTGTCTCCTCGAGTAAATCTGTTTTATAATGATTATGACTTTACAAACTATTTATTTTTAGAAATTCGCAATATGCTTCCTCTCACCATTTTCAAGTACTCCATAAAACTGGTAATTATGGAGATATTTTGTGTCTTTGTACGATTACATCTTCTCATGTTAGAAGCCAGTTTCATGTAATTAAAGATGGAGCTGGAATGGCTTACAATGTCACTTTTCCAGACAAAGGTTGCTATCTTCCCTGAAATCCATCAAACCCAGACAACTAGGGTGTGTCATCTTACTAATTACTAATAATTTACTAATTACTCTATCAGTAATAAAAGTAAATATTCAGAAACTAGTCCAAGTAACTGCTTCTCATCTCAATTATAAGGTTTAGGGTTTTTTATTTCTACTCCAGTGACCCAGCATTTAACATTTGGGAGGGGTACTGGGTACTTGCAGAAGAATAATGCAGAATTTCCAAATCTTGGAAAATAATTCATTTGACAGGGGCCAGTGACAGACAAGTCTCTGTTTAAAAGGGTGTGCACAGAGCACCTGATCAATGACAGGTGGGGAGAGATGTGATGGGCACTCAGAGCTTGGCATGGGACACCGTGTCACAGCAGGGTCCCCAAATACAGGTCCCTAGGGGGGTGATACACACCTCCTTGAGTGGTACAGGTATCACATCCTCACACTTCAAAGGAACTGAGAATTAAAATACACCATTTCCCAAACAACTGTGTCCAGGCTGATGGAAGCTGGAAGCTGGACAGAGAGCAAGTGAGACTGTGACGTGGAAATGGAAAGCAGCACCAAGAATGCATTTGGCATGATTAATATGCAATTTCATGATTCTCAGCACAAGAAACTTGATGAATCTCAGTATGCCAGAGGAAGATGCAAATTATTTCTGAGTCAGGCAAGTAAAGTGTTCATTAAATTACTGATCAAACTGAAGCCAGCTTTGAACACAAGAAATTTTGATCCCCTTCTACTATGGGAAGCCTTCAGCTGCACCTCCTGAGAGGGGCTGCTGGGGCATGGTCCGTGTTGGTGGTTCCACACTGGGGGTTCCTTGCACGGGAGGGATTCACAAGTGTAGGTGGCTAAACCTGCTTTTCATTGGTAGAGTCATAGTGGTGAACTAACCAGACATACAGCCCAAAGACCTAAGCATCATTGCAAATAAATGAGCAATACCAATCCTGAGTAAAATTCAGAAAGTTGCACACACAGAAAAAGGTTGTGAGAGCCCAATTCTGTTCCCAAAAAAATTCAAAAGTGTTTCAGCCATTAATTTTTGTTTGGAGGACACAGCTCTGCAGAAGAATAATCAAGTTCAAATTGTTTGCAAGCTTCACAATTTTAAGGCTGAATGATGAACACATCCAAACCTTCGGGGAAAAATCCTGCTTGCTCTTTTTAGTCCAAAAATTACAATTAGATTTTAAGCGGCACAGTTGAGCAGATCCAAACACCAGTTTAAAATTCAATCCAGAATCCAAAACATAGCAGCCAACTGAGAAGCATCTGGGGACATCCTCATCAGACCAAAGAATTTATAACACAAACCCAGTATTTAATAATCATAATAAATGTACCAAAACACATTAATATAAAGGCCAAAAAAGTAATTGCATTTACCCAGATGCAAAATTCTAACCAAATTCTACTTCAAACCCATTACATCTGAGAAAGTCTGAAACTGGGTTTTCACTTCATCTTGAAAAATTACCAATCAAGCAGCAGAATTTTAATTTTCAGTAGATATCAAGTAAAAAACATGTAATGCAAAGAGTTCTTCTAGAGTGGAAAAACCTGTTTGTACTTACAAATCATAGTTTGGTGTTTTTTTCCAGCACCCAAATAAAGAAATGCAGATTGACAAATGAAATCTTTAAAAAGAAAATGTTTTTCCTGTGTTTTTAATTTAAACCGTATCTCAATGTTGGATTTGTTACAGAAGCAGAGGCAGTCTTTTTAAGATGTGCTTAAACGCTCATGCACAAATATTTCTCCATTTCAGTAATCAGACAGGTCTGTTTTAAGACAATAAGACGTGACAGGTAGCACATTTGTGGGAGATCAGTGATTCCCTTGGTTGCTCTGCAAGATGCAGGTCTAAAGGCATAGTG
>WBNO01014081.1:22241-36285 GCA_013400575.1 Peucedramus taeniatus
TGGATGAAAAAAAAGGAGATGGAGAAAAGGACTTAATTTGTAATGGTACAAAAAAGAATGACCCAAGAGGACTTCAAGGACCAAATTCAATATATTTCTGGTTTAAGCCACACCAACAAAAATGAAATATCAGGAATCATATATTATGATTTATGCTAAAGGAATCCTTCAGAAAAATTGCCAGACAATTACACAAAAAGATAATGAGGATAAGATGACACAATTTGAATACAGATCACCCAGACAGACACCCTCTCGGCCATTTAGTAACTCCAGACAGACAGTTTGCAGCAGTTCTCTTACCCTAACTATCCTTAAAATCAGGGAAATCACCCAGTTAAAAACAAAAAAAGGTTTCTTAAAAAATCTTTTTCTTAATATTAAATTAAGTGCTATTAAAAAATAGAACATAACTAGAGCAAGAAAATATTAAGAGAGAGAAACACTGATGATTTATAATGAGTACTGGTACCAGACAGGGGAGTAGGTTTGGGATGGCAGTGGATAAGCAGTTCATAAAAGTGTCTTGGGCTACAGGTCATATACAATACAACAGAATATCTTTTTTATGGGAGAGATTTACTTGCATGTCTGCTTAATGCTTTGCTGCATGCCTGGGTATACAAATGATCCTTTAGAGAGGTACAGTACTGTTTCATATATGGTGTTTAACAGTATCCAGGCACCAGTCTGCAGCTGGAGTTTTATAATTGATCAGAACATATTTTCCCCAAATAAAATTATTTTTTCCACAGTTTGTTGAACAAAGGCAAACATCCACTGAACTACCTGACAAAGCCTTAGGAACAGTCTGTCCATGAAAAAGAGAAGCAGATAACAGAACAGTGCTTACTGCCAACAGCAGAGATCCAACTAAGTTACAAGTTTTACCTGAAGTCACATTTCATTTTACTGTATTGGGGAAACCCATTGCTACTCATCCATTTGACACATTTGCCTTCTTGCAGATTTACCCAGGTGCTGCACATTGCACAGTTCAAACTAATTTCTGAGCAGCATGCCTGTTCACAGACATGAAGCCATACTGGTTTG
Source organism: Peucedramus taeniatus (assembly GCA_013400575.1). Classification (NCBI taxonomy): domain Eukaryota; kingdom Metazoa; phylum Chordata; class Aves; order Passeriformes; family Fringillidae; genus Peucedramus; species Peucedramus taeniatus. The sequence goes on from WBNO01014081.1 coordinate 23,295, forward strand.
AGAACACAAGAAGCTCAGTTTACTCTTCTGTATTCAGTATATGACTTCAAAAGGTGGTAAGAGTGGGAGAGCGTAGCATTGCAGCTGCAATATATTTCTACTCACCAGTGAACCCTCCCTCCCCAAGTGCATCTCTGCAGACTCTCCATCTAACAGACACACTCACAGACCTCACATACCCACAGGTTGAGCAAAGCTTAGTTGGAGGGCTGGTGTCCTAGCTCAAGCAATTGAAGTGACTTTGATAGAGCCACAGAAGCAACAACGGAAAATGAGAGATCGAGCTTCATGCAGCAGTCTTGCAAGTCACTGATGTGCATTATTTCACATGTTCAGGTCACCAAAGTAGCCACTGCTTCAGTTCAGCATGTCATAAAACCCTGTCACCAACTGCTGTTGGAAGCACTATTGCCCATAGAGTTTAAAGACATAGGGCACAGTGCTGTTCCACATCTATTTACATTTAGTAATTTCTATGGCAATATAAAATTATCTGATCCAAATATAAATATTTCTATGCAGCACTAATGTAAGTGACCTGAAGAGGAGACTGATTAATTTTCTAAAATTATCTTAATTATATAATCATGGCAAACTCAAAGAAAAAAGATACATATATTTGGCGCATTTAATGTGCAATTACATGGATTATAATTAAAACAAAGGAAGGAATTTAAACAGACTAAAAATACTAATAACATATATTTTAGAATTAAAAAAAGAAAATTATTATGAATGATCCAAAACAGGAACAAGGATCCTGTGTAATCAAAGATACATTTGTGTAAGAGACACTATTTTATCTAGGTCCAAGATATTGTAGGAAGACTAATAAAATACTTAAGGATGCTGGTTTATAATGCTTGAACATGACATATCCTAACTCTTGCACAGCACTTGATTTAGGTACAAAGAGCTTTTCTTTTTCACACCTCAGATATAAATGGAACCAAGGAAAATGAGATACTTTCTTGCTCAGCAGTTTTATATGTAGATAGTTACTGTGCTGGAGATGTTTCTACTGTCATTACACACTCTCATCTGAGCAAGATAAAATAATTATATATGCTTTAGTATATGTCAGCTTAAAGAAAAGATTAAATTGTCTTCATCAGTAGGTTACACCAGCACATTTTACTTTGCTCCATAAACAAAGAGGAGTGCTTGCAGTGCTGGACATGTCACTGCAGTTCAGGGCCAGTAATCAGTGTTTTGTGGGGCAACTTCTCAAAGAGCTTATGGCTGTTCTCCACAAAACCTGACTTGGTTGCATTTTCATTTTGGTTGTTGCAATTATACTTTCAAGTTGAAGACAGTAAGATAGACGGTCTTTTTTTTGCCACAACAAACCCACTATCTTCCCTTGGTACCAGGGAACAAAGCTATGAAGATATATCTGTTAATGTAAAAGAAAAAATAATTCTTAAAGAAAAATTAATAGTATCATTCCCAAAGGGAGTTATAATAAGTATCCATATCAGATGACTATGAGTCCAGGATTTAAGAAAAATGAAGTTAAGAGTCTGCAGCAGTTAAAATAAAACCTTTTATTTACAGGGCATCAATATTTCTCCCTTTTCTCATATCTTCAATACAGGATTGCATTTTCTTGAACTGTTGGTACCTGCATTATTACCAGCTCCCAGAGATATTGGTCAAGACTCATTCATGGTCTGAGTGGATTTTTGGAGTGGGAGTGGATGTTTTACTGTGGGGGTTTCTGGCTTTTAAAAAATAGTTCACTTATGTAAGGATCTACGACAGTAAATGCACAGTGTACACACTCAAGTTGTACTGGCTTGAGAAATAATATTGTTAAAGAGTTACCAAAATCCTAGCATTGGCATTTTTTCACCTCAGAACAGGAAAAATTATTATGAACAGTAGGAGCTGTGCAGTGTAAAATCTTCCCATTAAATAAAAACCTTTATTCTTAACTTCAAGGATGATGAGCAACTTGTTGAAGGCATATGACTACAGACTTGAGACAAACCTTAGAGGGAAAACCTGCCTCTACAATTTTTGATCACTTTGACTTAATCAAGCCACAGAGAATGTTCTTGTTGGTGATCAGCGCAATCTTTGCAGACACAGTGCATCATAAGAAAAAAAAGCAGAGTTACTGCATGGAAACCGTCTAGACAGTCAGCAGAAACTTGAGCATTAGCAGGCAGCATCAGCATGTCTCTGAGCCACGACAAGGGAGGATTTTGCTCTTTCCCTAGAGAGACTTTTCTCTTGAGCACAGTTCCCACCTGTGAACAAAATGTGTCATCTCTTCATAGGTTTTTAAGTGCTCGTCAGGTCACTTCTACTGTGTGAGCTCAGGCCGCATGAGCAAGAGACCAAATCCCCATTTTGAGGACACAGCTACAGTTTTTAACTACTCACACCACACAGCTTGGTTGCTGCTATAGCAGCGTGCACAGAGGATAAGTGAGGGAAGCAAAGGGCTCTCATTTCACATCCCGCCTTCACTCTTGTTTGGAAGACAGGGATGATAGCATAATGATTCCCGAATGTCTTAAAGAAGGAAATGTAACAGTGTCCTAAATTTCCTAATAACTCAAGCATCAGATTACTTCAACTGTAATCACCATTTCTATTTTATAACCAAACCTGTAACTTAATAGCAGTGGAACCACATGGAAAATAAACTGAGAAGAATGTTGATATTTAAAAAACTATAAGCAAGTAAGTATCATTTGATTCGGGTTTTATTTTTGTTTCTCTTTTCCTTTGTAATTTTTAAGAAGGCCAGTTTGGTTTCCACGAGTATATTTCTTTTGCAAAAATTGATTCTACAGATGTTTATGAATTTAGAAAAGTAAAGCAAGAGTGTTGCAAATCAGGCTTGGGAAAAATCATCACAGACTGCTTTCATCAACTGCAACACAGAAACACTTTAATACTAACCCTTCACCAACTATAAACTATAGGAAGTATCTAGTGCATTAGCTGCTTCCTGCTGGTACCTAAAGTTTAAACATTTGTGCACAGAATGAGAACTTGACAGTCATCTGACTACAAAAATTGGTTTAGGGTAGATTGCTTTGGTTGTAGTAATGCTATTAAAAGCTATTAGTTTTTTATTAACATTAGCATAGTATTTAGTATATTTGAACTGCTTTTTTTTAATCCAAAAAAGTCAGCAGCTTACTGCCACTGTCAGTTAAAATTATGCTAGTCTCAGTGGCAGCATGCCTAACCTCAAAATCATTGAGGTTCATTGCAGCAAGCAAGCCACTAAATCTCCTCAGTGTCCAGTGGGGACAATCAGAATTGTGCTGATTGAGAGGAATCTACAACAAGGATACAAAAGGGTCACCACACCTAAACAAACATTGTGGCTGAAGGCAATTTCAAACTTTATATGTTTTGTAAACGAGAGAGACTTTTTTCCAAGGAAAAGTAAAATGAGATTCAAGTCTTCCCATTTATTTTCTCTTAAATCATCTGGTTTTCTAGTATTTATTCTTTACACTCTGCCAAGCAATATTATAATTTACAGCAGTTTTTGCTGATAGAAAAAAACCTGGAAGCCCTCTCCAATGCCAAGCGACAGCAGTTTAGAGTGTTTAACTGGTGAGTAATGCACTGATGAAATACCGCAATGCAAATTTTTTTCAAAATATTTAGGACTTAGAGATTACTTGCGGAAATGGTAATGTTTCCTAACAAATCAAGTGTTTCAAGAACAGACCACCCAAATGTATTATCATAAAAAGAAGTCAGTTACTTAATTACATAATAGAATGACACATTTCTACTTTACTTCTCTATTTTACATTTTTTAATTCCCTTTTTTTAACAAAATGTATCCTCTCTAGAGAGAAAAAGATTTACAACAGGAGGCGGGTTGAGTTAATTTGCTAGTAACCAACTTCCGCATGTTCCAATTACTTTGGAAATAGTTTAGCTTGAACCATGATACTGTACATACAGCACAAGGGAATGAAAACACTACCCCTTTTCCGCATCTGAAATGGCTTTCCTTAGACCACCTACGCGGACTTAAACCATGCGCACTCTCAAATAAATTAAAAAATCATAGAATCATAGACTTGTTTAGGTTGGAAAAGACCTTTAAGATCATTAAGTCCAACCACTAACCTAGCACTGTCAAATCTACCACTTATGGACCACTTCTCCAGTGCTTGACAACCACTTAGGTAAAGAAATTTTCCTAGTATCCAATCTAAACCTCCCCTGGCACAACTTTGAGGGTACTTCCTATCATTCTGTCACTTGTTATCTGGGAGAAGAGGTCAACCCCCACATCACTTCAACCTCTTCTCAGGCAGTTGTAGAGAGTGATAAGGTCTCCCCCGAGCCTCCTTTTCTTCAGACTAAACACCCCCAGCTCCCTCAGCTGCTCCTCACAGCACTTGTGATCCACACCCTGCCCCAGCTCCACTGCCCTTCTCTGGACTCCCCCAGCCCCTCAGTGTCTCTCTTGCAGTGAGGGGCCAGAACTGGACACAGCCCTCGAGGTCTGGCCTCACCAGTGCCCAGTACAGGGGGACAATCCCTGCCCTGGCCCTGCTGGCCACACCATTGCTGATACAGGCCAGGATGCCATTGGCCTTCTTGGCCACCTGGGCACACCCTGGCTCATGTTCAGACACCTCCAGTGTCTTTCTGGCCACACTTTCCCAAGACTGCTCCCAAGAACCTGAGGTGTTGTGACTGAAGTGCAGGATGTGGTACTTGGTCTTGTTGAAGATCAAGCTCAGCCCATTAGTCCAGTCTGTCCAGATCCCTCTGCAGAGCCTTCCTGCTCTCCAGCAGATCAACACTCTCACCTAGCTTGGTGTCTGGTACAAAGTGACTGAGGATGTACTTCATCCCCTCATCCAGATCATTGACAAAGAGGTAAACAGGATTGGTCTTGACACTGAGCCCTGGGGAATGCCACTAGTGATGAACTGGATGTAACCCCATTCGTCACCACCCTCTGGGCCTGGCCATCCAGGCAGTTTTTCAGCCAGTGAAGAGTGCACCTGTCCAAGCCATGAGAAGCCAGCTCCTCCAGGACAGTGAAGTGGGAAATGGTGTCAAAGGCTTTACTGAAGTCCAGATAGACAATATCCACAGCCTTTCCCTCATCCACTGGGCAGGTAGTCTGGTCACAAAAGGAGATCAGCAAGGATCTCTGGCTAAACAGAGATCTGCCTGAGCCCAGTGCCTGGCATATCCTGTACATGCTGTGTGATGGCAGTCAAATTATCTGCTCCATGACCTTTCCAGCACAAAGGTCAGGATGACAGGCCTGTAGTTCACCAGATCCTCCTTCCAGCCCTTCTTGTAGATTGGCATTATACTTGCCAGCCTCTGGAAAGGCTGTTTGGGACCTACCCACCTTGCCAAAACTGCTTGTAAATGATGCAAAATGGATTGGCGACCACTTCTGCCAGTTCCCTCAGTACCCTTTAGTGGTTCCCACCTGGCCTCATAGTCTTGAGTGAATAACTGATCTTACTATTAAAGACTGAGGGAAAACGGGCCTTAAGTACCACATCTTCTTCCTCATCCTGTGTTACTATGTTTCCCCCTGCAGTCAATAACGAATGGAGACTCTTCTTAGCCCTACTTTTGCTGCTAACACATTTATACAAACATTCTAAGTGCCTTTTATGTCAGTAGCCAGATTAAGTTCTAGTTGGGCTTTGGGCCTTCTAATTTTCTCCCTGCATAACCTCACAACATCCTTGTAGGCTCCCTCAGTTGCCTGCCCCTTCTTCCAAAGGTCATTAACTCTCTTTTTTTCCCCCTGAGTTCCAGCCAAAGCCCTCTGTTCAGTTAGTTTTGTTTTCTCCACCGCTGGCTCGTGTTTCAGCACATGAGCCCTGCTCCTGCACCTTCAGGACTTCCTCCTTGAACAGTTAGTTGTCCTGGACTCCTTTGCCCCTCAGGGCTGCCTCCCAAGGGCTCTGCCAACTAGGCTCCTTGACAGGCCAGAGTCTGCCCTCTGCAACCCAGCATGGCAGTTCTGCTGAACCCCTTCCTTACCTGTTAAGGAACTGAAAACTCTCTAATTTCATGATAGCTGTGCCTAAGACTGCCTCTGACCACCACATCAGCCACCATTCCTTCCCTGCTCACAAACAGGAGGTCCAGCAGAGCATCTTCCCTCACTAGTTCACACACCAGCTGTGTGAGGAAGTTGTCTTCCACACACTACAGAGACTTACCTGGCTGTTTGCTCTCCACTGTATTGAATTTCCAGCAGACATGTGCCAAGTTGAAGACCTCCACAAGAACAAGGGCCAGTGATCATGAGACTACTTTGAGATGTTAACAGAATTTCATCTGCTTCCCCATCAGGGTTGGGCAGTGTCTAACAGATTCCCAGCAGGATATCTGCCTTGTCATCCTTCTCCTGATCCCTATCCATAAATAGCCACCATTGTTAAGACCTAGACAACCAAAACATGCCCTAGAGAGCTATCTCACTGCCTCTCCCTCCTTGCCAATCTGTTCTGAAGAGTTTCTATCCCTCTACTACAGCACTCTAGTTGTGCAAGTCTTCCACCATGTTTTCATGATGGCAACTATGTCATGATTTTTGTGCTGTGCAAAGGCTTCCAGCTCCTCCTGTTTGTTGCCCATGCTGTGGGCATTGGTGTACACGTACTTGGACTATTGATCCCACTACCCTGTGGGGGAAGGAAGCCCTAAGTCCTTTTGACAATTCCTAAAGTGCTTCCCTGGTTTCTAACACATCAATAACCCTTGCGCCTTTGCTGCCACATAGATCTCCATTCTCTACCTCCACCAAGACAGGAGACCAAAGGACTTTTCTAGCACACTTGCATTCATTCAACATATTTTATATCACTTCAACTTTCGGTCAATAACTATTGTATTTCTGCTGTCTGTGATATTTCTTGAGCTACTTCATAGATTTTACAACCAACCACCTGAATATCATATTTCTCAGATTCTTAGTCTTCTTTGACAAAACATACAACTAAAGATTGCTTAAGCAATAAAATGTGAACTAGAAATAATTTATGTAAAAATTAATCTGTATGATGATGTGCCACGCTTTATTTATGCCAATCTGCTAACTTCCAGCAGTTAGCAATTCAGACCAGCTATTCTACTTTTTAGCACAAATAAACACACAGTTCATATTAAAACTTCATAAGGTCTTCAGAAGTATGTACTAATGCACACATACATTACTAAACCTCTCCTTCATATCTTAATTTTCCTCAAAATGAGGAAAAATATGTTTGTAAAATGTATGCAGCAATGATATGCCTGAATGTTTATAGTTACGTACCAGAAACATGCCTTAAACACTGCATAGCCTAGTTAATACTAAGCAGACACAAACTGTATTTTTCTGTTTGAGAGCAAAGTGCTGAAACAACTACTTTGTACTTCACTACCTACAAACCATATTGTGTGTTCATCACCATTTTACAAAATAGTAAAGTCTACTAAAGGGACTATCAGTATCTGATGAGAAAGCAATATGTATTGGCAATCCATTAGAAAAGGGTAACAAAAGGACAAAGTATTTAAATAATTGAATTTCACAGCAGATAACTTTAGTGGGTGCCATAAAACGTGCTATATCTGTAAAAGCATGAACGAACTGAAGGGGAACATGGAATAAAACTGGATCAGAGGTGCTCTGGCAAAGAAAGCAGGGAAAGAATAGGGATTTTGTAAAAGAATTCAGCACTGGTCCTTCTCCTTTTCTGGGCAATTACCCTACATTTCCTTCTGGGACTGTGACAAGACATTAATTTTTTTTCTTTTTTATTTTATTGCACAGCAGGCCTACCATTTATTTTAACATATTCAATGGGTGACTTTGTACTTTCCTTGGGTGGCTGTCCCATTGGTGTACTTCTTCTGTGAACCTGAATTTCAGAGGATCCTATACCTCATCTGAAACTAATCTACTGTGCAAAGAAACTTCTACTTATCTCCTCACTGCACTAAAACTCTTTAAACCAGATGTGTCAAAGTTATTCTGCAAGAAGGGGCTGAATTCCACATTTAATTATGCCCCATGGAGCAGGTCATAAACCTCATGCTATCACTGACAAACTGTTTTTGATCCCTCTTGAAGAGAAGCTGCTTTGGCCCAATGACTAAACACAAAAACCAGACCTATACAAAAAATAAAAGAATGTTCAGACTTGCTTTGTAAACACAAGGAAAATAATTGGAGAAGAAAATGGTATTAGATGTTAATGTAGCATTGACTGACAAACAGTATAATGGGACAGAAAACCACTAGCAGTGTGAAAGCAGAACTAGTGCAAGTTTTCACTTCTTGGGAAGTATCCCATTTGCCTTATTCTGCAACAGAATGACTGGAAGAAGTTTACAGCCTTCCCATGTTACAGTGTGGCTGCACTGTAAAATGGACCATGGAGACATCCTAGAACAAACACCTCTCTCTGAAAAGAAAGGAAGGTACATTGAGAGATGCAGAATTTCACTGAGACATCTCAATCCTCCAGCTCCAACAGCAGTATTAGTACCACCACTGGGAACAAAAACTTGCAGCTTGGAAATGAGAAGAAACTGGACAAGGACATGGCTGGTAGAAAAAAAAAACAAAAAAAAACTTGTTTAATTCAGTATCTAACTTAAACTTTCTCCATCTTTTCAACCCATATATCACTGGATCTGTTTGAGAATTTTTCATACCTCTCTACAGTACATACCTCCCAGCTGATCATCACTGCTTCATACCTTATTTGTTGACAACCTCTCCTAAAATCTGTTTCTTCTTAAATTATTGGCTGGTTCAAGTGAAAAAAAAAAAAAGGTCAACAGTTTTGCTAATGCTGGTGGACTGCATGACTTTGGACTGCTGCTTTTTGAACGCTTTCTACAACAAATCATGTGACTTGGACTGGCAAAATTTAAACCCTCCTATGTTTTGAAAACTTATCATAGATCTTTCAGAAGAAAACTATCTCACTCTCTATTAGGTACATAAATAAAAGACTTGTGCTTTTTGTGGATGGGGGCAGTCATGCCATCCAGTTTTCTCACTAGTTTCAGTGTTTTATCCACAAGCTATCACCTGTGACATTCTGCTAACAGCAAAAACATATATATGTTACAAGAATGAGACAGAAAAGACTATGCTAAAATGATCTTAGAAATAGCAGAAAGAACAGAGAAGTGCACAGTATTGTCAAGAGTTACTTTAGGACCTCATGCAAGCATTGCTGTCTAGTACATATATGTGGTACAAAACATTTCACTCAGGTGCAGGAGAGCCTTCAGCCTGAACTCAACTTGATAGCTTCAGCTAGGCTTCCTTCACGCAGCATGCCCATTAGCCTGCTATCTATCACAACTAAATTGTACTCCTCAGGTACTCACTATACACTACAGCCAGGAATGAAAAATACCCAGTTTAAGTGACAGGTGAGGTGAAAACCTTGAGGAAGTTTCAGTTACGTAATAGCTACTTACCAAGGCTGAAACCTGTGGCCTGGCAGAGCATTTGCCTTGAGCTGGAAGTTTTGTCCATGATTCGCTGGTAGGAATCAAAATCTCACTCAGTTCTGTTCATGGGCAGCAGGGAACCCCAGCAAAGGGTAGTGGGACCTCTGCCACTCAATCAGTGTGACTTCAGGCACAAGCCTGGAATAACACCATCACCTGGCAGGTTAGCTGTGGCTTTATCTCAGTAAGACTTGAAAATCCCTGAAGGGAGACCCTATAACTCCTCTGAGTGCAACCATGTTCTCCTCAGGAAGATCCTCTCCCAATGTCCAGACTGAGCCACCCAACACACAACTTCTGGCTTTTACTCCTTATGTCACCTGGCTTTACCAAGAAGAGTTTGATTTCATTATCTCTCTAACTGCTTCTCAAGTATTCTCACTGCATTCTAGCCTTCTCTTTACCAGACAAGAGAAACACAGCTTCCTTTCTGTCTCTCTTGACTAGAAAGTGGGTCCTGGTTACCCTGGCAGCTTGCCACTGGACCGTCCTCACTTTCTTCACATCACTGTTGACTTTAGGACTCCCTGACTACAACACAGTATCCACAGAGGAAGAGAAAGGGCACAGTGACTTGTGTGCAGCTCTGTAGAGCTGCTGCTAACACCCAGAACAAAATTTGGACAACTCATTCATGGTACTAATCACTCATGTGCAATCTGTGCAATGAAAATGTAACCAGAAAGAGAGAGATCCAGATGGTAGTGGCTAGATCTGAAATGTAATTAGTTCAGTCAATACAGTAGTGTATTTTTAGATCTTCCACTAGTCAAAACAAGAGATGTTGCTCAAGAAAATTTAACATTGCTTAAAAAAAAAAAAAAAGATTGCAAAACTGTTTGCATGTCAATTCTATAGAGACTTTTCTGACAACTTAGGCAAGGGCTGGAAAGCACATTTTAATTCATACAATGGCTAAAGGTAGGAGCACTGCCAGAAAATATGATTTGGAACAATTCTTGGAATACAGAGGTTCATCTGTTTTGCAAAAGAAAGAATCAGAAGCACATAAGTATAAGCAGTTATTTTAAACTTGCCAATTAAGCAAGGACACCAATAGCTAACAGATGCAGTTATTTGCAAATGGTTTCAGCAAAACATACATACTACATATGACAAATCCTGATTGAAACCTGTGTCCCTGTAGAGACACAACTATAATACAGACCTGTCTATTAAACTCAGCATTTGTCTGAGGGCTATTACACTAGCTATTTAATTTGTATTTCAGTAACAGTATCTTTCAGATGCAAAGCTGGAATGTAGAAAAATTAATCTAGATTGTCATTTCCCAGAACTATTTAAACCACTCAAAAGAAAGCTTGCCTTTGGAATTTTTCAGCATGGACTACGAAAAACTGTTCCTGCTCTGAAGGATCCTTTTCCAAAAAACAGACCTAATTGTTTCCAAACACACCTCAGAACACTAAGGAAACCCAAACCTTCACAAAGCAGTTTAAACACTGTGGCTTTGATTATCATTGACACATACATCCATTACATTGTTTAGGTCTGTTTTGATAAGTGCTACACAAACACAGTAAGAGTGAAAACACAAGAGGAACACATATCATCTGGGAGGAAAGAGAAGAAGGAGACACTAGCCAAGTAACAAATGGCTACTTCATGTCTCGAGCTGTGTAACTGTCAAATTTCAAGAAAAAGGAGCCTAGGAGCAGGGTATGAACTACCAGAAGGGCAGCTAAATGTAATATCCCTATGAGCAGGCCACCACAAGGAAGAGGTACTGTGAGCAGAGTCAAAAAGGCTCACACCGGAGAGCAAGAAAACTGGTGAAAAGCTAGATGAGTGCATTCTACTTATAAAACAATAGTATTAAGCTTAAAATAATTTTTTTCTAATTAAGAAATATGAGTCCAAGGACCTTTTATGGAGGGAGACCAACACTAAGAGGAAAAAATCCAACAAAAACTACACGAAGCCACCCCATCTCCCTCAAGAAATGAGACAAGGCAGTAAGGAGCTGGGTTATCCATTTCAAGAAGTGCATAAGGCTTCTTAATAAGCTATGGAGGTTTCTCTTATTGTATTTCAGTGGTTAGAAAACTTCACTGGAGTGGTGAAGAGTCCCATTGGCTCAAAGCAGAATAGTGGTGGTAGCCAAGATAACAGTGATAAACCACTTAAAAATGTCTGGTGTACCACAAGAGAGCTGTGTTTCAATGGCATCAAAAATACATGGCAAACCAACCATTAAAATCATTCATTCAAAACACAGTTTGACAGTTTTCATGAGGCCAGTTTAAGATTATGGATTTTTATTTATTTAAGCATTTTTGTGAAGTGACAAACCCTTTTGTATATAGGTTGAACTATGAACGCTTTCTAAATTACTGCAAACACAGTTCAACTTTTATTGTTTTCATCTTTTGCTTTCACTCTTTGCCTAAACAATTTTATGAAATATTCTTAGTTTCTGCCACCTTCTACCCATATTAAGCAACCTAGGATTGTAAACGAGGGCAGAGTTTTCAGGCTGAATGCAGAGTATTCTCCACTCCCCTAATCGTGCAGAACCTCCTCCGCCTCACATCTGCAGGGCTGGAGCATTGCCAGTGGCAGGTCTGTTCTTCACGGCATCATTCTTTCGATGCCGCTGGGGATTTTCTGCAGAAGATAATTTTGACCATATCTTACTAAAAGTTGATGCCCTTTGACGGCATCAAGTTGATAGTTTGATAGCCTGTGCAAATTTGGTCGTCTGTCTTGCTTAATTTCTAGAATTGCTGGCATTCTCAGTAATAAAGAAACAAACCCCTTGATTCACACTACCATGATGACTAGCAATTTTGGCAGCCCTGCAGCTCAGACCCAAGGCAGAAGTGGCACACGAGTAAAACCACTGCTTCCCGTTCCTGCGAACCGACTTTTGAAGTCATGGCTGTAACACACTGGGCAGACAGCTTCTGGGCATAAACACAGGACAGTTTTTAGGACTAACCACCATGTTCTCTCCACAGAGCCTAAACCAAGATTAAAATAATATTTGCATCAAGAGAAACTATAGCTGTAAAGAGAGCTAATTTTGTGCTTGTATGGTTGGAATATTATACCTGAAGTTGCACAGAAAGTATGTACTTTCCTTTAACACAAAATTAGCTTTGGGTGTAACTATTATTTGTTTTTTAGCAGAACCTACAAACTACTTCTGTTTGCTTGCACCTAAATGTAACAAAAAGATGTCCTCCACACCCATGAAGTTTAATTTTAGGAGACAGAGGCTTCTGAAAGACCCAGGTGAGCTAGGAGCTGGCCCTCATCTTCCTCTAACCACAAATGGAAAGGTGGAAAGTCCTAAAGAAGGAACAACTCTAATCCTATTACTCTTTTGCTGCCTCCACACCATGCTAGCCAAGCACCTCAACAGCAGTCACATTCACTGTCTCCCTCTTGCGGGATTAATGGCCCTTTCCTTGTTGCTGTCAGAAGGTAGTACTCCCATCAGGAAACTTCCTTTGCTCTAGCTAGCGTCAGATTC
>WBNO01014092.1:0-26322 GCA_013400575.1 Peucedramus taeniatus
GAAACACATCCAACCCCCAACAGCTGTCCACAATGTGAAATAAATTAAAATTTAATGGAGATTTTTCCTGTGCATTTTACAGGAAAAAAAAAAAAAAAAAAAAAGTAAAATCAACAGAACTCAAGAAAGAGCAAGATTCAGATTGCCTGGGATTATAGGAACTGGAAAAAAAAAATTAAAGACTGGTAAACTGAATGCCTTTAAATAACCAGAAAACACCACGAAAACCTAAAACTTTAAGAATGCAAAGGAAATTTAGTTATTAATTCAGAAATTACTTCTCTTATGCCAAAACAGAATTCAGACAATAGTTTAGATCAGAAATAGTTAACAGAGATTGTTCTGTGTTAATTTCATTTTCACATTGGTTTCTCCCAGATTTCAGTTGTACTTCTAGTTGTGAAAAGGTAAACATCCATAACTAGAGGCTTACATAGTATTGTGCCTTAAAAGAAAAATATTGTGAAGGAAATATATTTGTTTATATTTCTGACAGAATTTTCTGTGTACTTTTCTTTCATTGTTGCCATTTACTACTTTCCATTTGTTGTGATTCAGTGATTTAGGGAAGAGTTGGGGGGGGGGGTTGTTCTTTTGGTTGGTCTTTTTTAAGGATTAGTGATTTTAAACCAATAAAAACTCGTGAAGATATGCAGAACAAATATGATGCAACTTTAATTTTATGAAGATAATCTGATTTCAGGTTGATAGAACTTCTTTAAGTTTTGACCTACCATGGTAAAGACAATCTTGTGTTTCTAGTTACAGAAATAATTGATTACTATTTTGATAATATGACATGCACAACTTAGAAAATACTTAATTTCATTCAATACTTATTTTTTCACCTTTTTTTTTTTTTTTTTTTTTTTAACGCCAAGGAATTTTAACCCCTATGCTATTTGCAGCAAAATTCTGGATAATGTACAATACCATAACTGTTCTGTGTTAACACATATCATTGCCTTTACAGAGTCCTCTGGGAAAGAAAAGTAGCACTGGAAAAACTTCAAAATAATTTTACATTTCACTGGCTAGGAAGGGGACAGTGACCCAGGCACTCTTAAGCCCAAATCAAGGTATGTCAAAGTCAGTGGAGCAGCTGCACTGATTTCAATGCTATTTGAGCTGAAATATCCTAGTCTGTGTTCTGGGAAAACATACATACACACATATTTTTATGAGGCTTTTTTAAGTAATTGTTTCTATTTGACTGCTTCACCTCACTGCAAAGCAAACAGTGGATCCAGTGTCTCTTTCTTGTTACTGTGTTTCCTTTGTTACACTTGGCCATTTATTACCCTGTACTGTGAATGTGGAGACTAAGAAAAGCCTTAACTGAATTGTAGACATGTATAATTAATATCTGCCAGCCTTTCTAGAAATATTAAAGCACAGTATGTATTGTTCCTCCAGTCTTAGCCTTTTGCATTTAGATATGCATTTAGATTTTAATTCACCTAAGGACATCTTTCACTAGCTGGTGAAAAAGAGGATACTCTACCTGATCGCAACAAGACCTTTTTTTCCATTAGCAATACCTGTTTTATACATGGAAGGTTTAATTGTTTGCAGAACAGCTTCATTAACTTCTGAAAGTGTTACCAATACAGGCCTCCCCAGAGCCAGGATGCTAATTAGAAAGAAAACTGGCCTTACATTAGTTTGAAGAGTGGTGTATTTTTTTTTTTTAAGAGAGCAGGAAGGCTCATTCCATCATTGACAGAGTGTTTCTTCCACAATATAGGAATAACTGCCAGTTGTATGAACTCAGAGAATATCTGTGAGAAATGAATTATTTCCACAATGAAGCCAGCTCTTCAGACAACCAACAATAGTGAGCCCAATAATGATTATGTAAATAACGTTGAGATGTGCATTCAAGGCCCATGCAGTTCAAGCAATGTCTTTTATGACCAACACTCTGTGTCAGATCCAAGGTCCCTGACTCAGTGGGTTGGGCATGTTTGGAGGTTGCCTTACGAGTGCTTGGATTGCTTCCTCAGGTACCCAGATTGTCAGTTGGGACACATCTGGCCCTTGTCACATTTACGCTGATTTTATAGTAAAGGTGTTTTAAGTCTGACCAACAAAAAAATCTATACAGGACTAAAGATTAAGTGTAAATACAAAATGTAAACTAAAAAGATGGATGAATAATAAAAACACTGATCCTCTTACAAGTTAAAGCATGATATCAAGACTTGTTAAAATAATTTGAAGTTTTGTATTGATGGTCAGGCCTTTAGAATCTGTATGAAAAAAGTACCTGGATTGAAAATAGGGACTAAGGGAAAAGAAATTACCCCCAACCTTTTTATAAGGATCACTACCTAATGTATCAAATAGAAAAATTTCTGGCCAAGAATAAAAGACAGTAATTATCAGTCAAACTCTAGAACTTACATATTTTTCCCCATGAAGGTTGTGTTTTAAATATTTTCTCGGAGGATTTCTCTAGAAAGCAGAATTGCATTATAGCTGCTACTTTCCAGTGGAGAGATTAAAATAAACCCCAGATCCTGACTAATGACTCAGGCTTATTTGCTTTTTGGCCATTGCAACAATAGGAATGCCCAGTATGAAAGTTTTCTGTCAGTTTAACAAAATTGGTGGAAGAAAGTCTATTTTCATGTCTATGTCAGACAAAAGCAAAATGAAAATATATGTACTTGCTTCTGAATATTAACAGGGAGCATAGTCTGAACAGCTAATGTGGACTTATTTATGTGGGCAGAAGTGGTTGTGTATCTTAGAAATGTACTGTGAATAAACTAAAATGTTCTTTTTCTGGGGATGAGGTGTGACTGTGAGGTTCATCCTGCTTTCCATGCAGGACTGCCAGGGCTGAAAAAAGTTTCTGGTTTCTTACTGACATTTCAGAAGTTGTGAGCTATGATCTGGACTTGCTACATTGGCAAAAGAATAGGACAGGTCACCCCATCTCAGCAGTGAAACTGTCAGTAACAAGGGTAATCCTCCTCAGTCTCAACAGCAGTAACAGGGAAGTTGATGCTGAGGTCAGGCAACAAGGCGAGACCAATACTAGTGCCAATGAACCTGTCAACATTAAACATCTCTTTTTCAGAGTAGTATTTCAACACTTCAATAGTCAGTGCTTCAGACTGTGTCTTGACATGGTAGGGAGTTTTCCTTTCATTTGGGTGAAGCTAAAGCTGTCAGATGTACTAGAGGCCAAGCAGACAAGGCCAGAAACAGGACAGACCTTCAGAATCTGAAGGTGACATTGAAGAAATCCAGCATCAGACACAAAAAATGCCCAAGAAATTTAAGATATTTTACACTCCATGCATGTAATTGTCTTTCTGAGCTTGGCAGCCTCACAGGTGCTAGCATTGCTACTTCCTCTGAAATTGCAGTCTCTATCAGATTGTGTACTGAGGAAAGGAGTAAGCTTTTACTTACACCATGGATGGAGTCAGAATTCACAGTTCCCGCATCACCTAAAAGCAATGACCAGACCAAGCAAATTTTCCAGTGAAATCAACACATTTAAGTCCGTTAAGGGAAGAATTTAATCTACAGAGAAAATAATTTTAAACAACACTTTTGCAGCCAACTTACAAGAGCTCAGTGCTGGAATGAAAAAACTATCCTGTCATTGTGCCTTTTACCCATTTTGAAAATATTTCCATTGTGCCACTTTATTGCTTGTATGCCAGCTTGGCATTACAACAGTTCCAGTAAGAGGCTGTAACTTGAGAGATTTCTCCAGTACCAGACTTTATGCCGATGGACTTCTGAAATTTTGCCCATCTTCTTCCACTCAGCATAACCAGGTGCAAAATAGATGCAGCCAAGACAAGTGATCATCAGCAGGAGAAACTGTATTTCCTTGCCTTCTCCCAGATCTAGGTGAAAAAGGAGCCCCTCCTTGGGAGTGGGCTTTATGCCAAGTACAGTGGTAGCTTTGTTAGGGCAATCACTCAGCTTCATTATTACCTCGTTTTTATCAATTAGCTCATTGAAAGGAAGGATTAGTGCAAGTCCTCTTTCTGCACTGTAATCTGTGATAAGTTTGAGAGGTGTTGGGATATTTCCTACTGGGTGACTGGCAGCTGGAGCCTCAGAACTAGTGATGGTTTATAAATCTTTTCCAAATTCTGCTAGGGAACAATGATACCAGTCTGGAAACATTAAAGGAAAAAGAAATTTACTTAACTGCGCCTTTAGAAATCTGTATGTTCTTAGTAGAAAGTTGATAAAATGGAACAGCTGCATCCTTAAAGAATCTATACCCATAAAGTAAGCTCAGACCTCTGCTTCTTTCTTGACTAACACAGCAGCTAAGAAAGCTCACTCTCCTTAGAATCATTACCATGCTTTATGTCTGCTGATCCGTGGCAGCAAATGATTTTAAAAAAGTATTCTCTTCACCACTGCAAGAGAAAAACTGAGTTTTTCCTGAAGTGGGTATCACTCTCTAATCAAGCCCAGGTAGGGATGGATACTGGAATTAACAATGGTGAGTTTATTTCTTCAATAGGAGAGAGAAAGAGAACAAAAGAGATTTGATGGGGTGTTGGGATACAAGATGAAAAGCAGGATTGTCTGGGTGAAGAAATCAGATGTTGCTAAGATAGAAGGGGATACCTTAGAGTTCTGTGAAGTTGGCCCCTGATCTTTTTACACATGAAATAAAGTAAGGGTCTGGTGGAAATCACTCTGTCATCATGTAATTAATAATCTGAAAAAGGGGTATCAAAATCTGTTTGCATGTGAGAACTTAGTTATCATTTCCTAATTTTGTTTTGTTTTGTTGAGTTTCCAACTGCAGCAATTTTCTGTTAAGGTAGCTTTGGTGTGTAAGGCTGGATATTACAGGAATGGAGAAGATGGAGTCTTAATAAAGATTTTGTTGCTTCAAGCCTGTACTGACTGCATTGCTCACAAGTGTCTATATGAACAGGAGGCTTTTTTCATAGTTTCTTTCTAATGATGGCATCTATGGTAAAAAAAATCCCCAAAACTACTAATAGGCACAAGTAAAGGTCAGATGCCAAGATATCATTGAAGGTCTCAGAATATTATGATAGTCCAAACTGTTTGTATTTGTTGCAGGCTACAGTTAGAATAGAATTCTGCCATCAGATTTGGGATTTGATCCATTAAATAATAAAATAGATATTCTCCGTTCTAAGCATTTTTTTAAGAAACCAGGTCATTAATAAATGACATTTTTTTAATAATATTTGGACAGGATTGGTGTAACAGGGCAGTAGCAGAAAGACAATTCTAGCCATGAGCATTCACTTGGTAAAGGCTTAGATGCAAGTGACACCTGCATGACAAGCTGGATGCTGAAAGATAGAGCTGTTACTGCTTAACTTCCATCCATCTGCACCATTACCTCAGTAGATCAGTTGTTATATGTGCTTGTAATCAAGTGCACACAATGATTAATTTGATAATCTCTCTTTCTATTGTTGAGCAGATTTAGGCTCAGAACAAAGAAAGTTGTGGCCTAGCTATCCTGTAACTGATAGCAGAATGTCCATAACACACAATCACAGAAGAATTTAGGCTGGAAAAACCTCTAAACAACTAACTTCAGGTCAGAAAATGTGAAATCCAGCAGAGGTGCAAGCAGAGAATATGTCTTAAGACATTAGAAGGCTGATTTTAAAGAGGAATTATACCAGCTGAATTAATATTATGTTCCAGTTGATTTTCTAGACCTATTCCTTCTGCTAGGAAAGGAGATAGCCTTTCAGAAAATATTAATTTTGAGTTTCCGCTGCTACAAAGAATAGCCTCAGAAGAAGGACATGCTTGAAGCTATTTGTCACAAAATGTTTAGGTTGGCCAGAGAGCTTCAGACATCACAAATATGCCTCAAATATGCAGTGCAATGGTTTCAGCATAGTGTACATCTCTGATATAACTGATGTTTAACGTGCTGCTTCAAAGGCAGCCTTTGAAGAAAATTTCAGTAGACCCAGTCTCCAGCTTGTCCACAGGGTAGTTGTGCAGATCCACACCAAGTTTAGTGAGAAAATGACACTTTCTATGTTAGAACCTTGACATATACTGGACTGATCAACATTCCTTGAATGACAGGATTGTACAACAAAGTCAGTAGCCCCACAACTCTGTATTTGCCAGTATTTTTTTTTAAATTTTTTTTTTATTTTTTTTTTCTCCCTTGCATTTGTAAGCCCTTTCTCTGGAGACTGAAGAAGCTTGTCTGGAAACGTTGTGTCTGTTAGCAGGCTGTTGGTTTTAGGAGTCTGAAAGCAATATGCTTTCCATTTTGTGTGTGTCATTTCACCAGGGACAGAAAGATATGGATGAAGTAGAAAAAGCAAATGCAGGAGGACAAGTAGTTAGTAGAAATCACTAAACTCTAATACTAAAAATATCCTGTCCCCACCAGTTTAAATTCACACCTACTCCTCTGAGTAGGTAAGAGAAAAAAGAAAATTTCCATCTGTAGCTTTTGAAGCTTCATTTGTCTCCTGAGTACTGAGCGCCAGATCTTCAGCTGGTAGCGCTGAAACCTTACCATGCTTCTGGAGGATCCATTCTTCAACACCAGACTGTCAACTTGACTGTCAAAATTCCATATGATCCTCAGCAGTACTTGAGGGCAAACAACAACAATTTCATGGGCTGACACGATATTGTCAGCCTGATAAGGCATAGCTGGGTAGTAGAATAAAACATTTTACAGGTGGGTATAATGTACAGTTCATTCCTTAGCCTCTTCCTCTAGCTGCTCTGTTCCCAGCTCTGCTGCGCAAACCTATTGCTTTCCTGAGACCTAGACACTAGTTCCTAATGAAGCACATCAGCAGTACATTTACTGTTTAAAACTGGGGGATGATCATCTCAAACCAGACCAGACACCAGAAATAACACTGCAGTGTGGGCTTGGACTGGGAAGTGAGCAAAAGAGGCTGGAATCAAAGAGCACTTACAAAGTTTAGGTGAAATGAACACAACAGTACACCAGGCTGGAATGCAGTTGCTGGAAATGTGGGCACAAAGGTCTTTTTGACTGGTTAGGACTGTTAATGAGAAAAATTACATCACTTCTAATTGATATGTGTGTTAAAAGCTGTGCCCCAAACAAATGGAAATCAGATAGGATTCTGAACAGGCTGTGTAAAATAAGTCCAAATAAGTCCCAATGAGCAGAACTCAGAGGAGTGGAACTTGCTGGTAAAACAAGTTAATTTTACCAGTCACTGCAAATAATCTCAAATAGATTCTCTATACTTTCATATTTTTGTGATGTCGAGCTGTAGGAGCTCAGAAATTTTCCAGAGTTTGCTGCAAATGTTATGACTTAGTGGAGGTCTGAGACTCTTTGGGACAAGACTGAAGATCCCATCTCTAGCCTCAGTGAGTCACCAAAGGCTATGGGTGCTGAGACCACAGCTGTGGAAAAGCTATACAGATATGCTAAGCACTGCATATTGTCAGTTTTCACAGGGAAATCAAGAAGGCTTTTACAGGATTATGTAAACCTTTGCAACAGAGCAGCACCATGTGTGGACCAGGTGAGCCATGGCCCAGCAGGCTGCTTTCTCTGTACCAGGACCATGGAGAACCAGCTGTGATTGCAGCTATCACCACTGAGAAAACAGCCAGGATGAACAGAATTAAACAGTCTGAAACAATTATTGCATAAGAAATTGTTCCAGAGGGAAGCAAAAGGTGCAGTAGTAAAAAAGAACTAGTTAGGTGGAATCTACTACTGCTGTTATGAACACATTGATTTGGGAAATGAGTTCTGAGAGGTAGTCATCTCTATATGAGATAATATAGATAGATATTTTCTATATCAGAGCAGAGATAATTTTCCAGTTGACACGTGGTTTTTTTTTGGAGGGGAAGAAAATCAGCCTAACTTCTGTACTTCTGTTGTTATAGGAATCCCTTCTCCAAATTTCTCATCTATTCATATATTTCCAGATTCCCTTGATTTTTTAAAAGCAGTTATTCATGGCTGCAAGCACAAACATCTGGTCAGTGGGAGGGAGTAAAAGGTAGCCAGAAAAAAGAACAGTTGTCTGGAGCACAGACAAATCACTGAAGAACTTTGCTGCTTATTTCTTGATTTCTTTTTTTTTTCTTTTTTCCTTTTATGGCTTGCATTGGTGGGATTTACAGTCTAAAAGCTAACTCATTGTTAATGCTGGTTCTCATCTAGGAATAGACACATTTAAATGCTCATACTGTGGTAGGCACTGAAATTTAGCAAGTCTTTTTTTAACAGTGCTATTCTATAAAAAGCAGAGGGAATGCCCTATAAGAGGATCTTTTCCTTTAGCAAAAAGACACAACCTGATTAGAACATTACATAATCTTAATATATCTTTGATATCTTTGGCATCTTCCACAGAACTCAAACCCTAAGGTGCTGGTGATAACAGCATGCTGGAAAATGGAAAATTGCCAGTCTGGTGGCTTTTTCATGGTTTTCCCAGAACTGATGGCAATTGCTAGATGAGAAGAAACACATGAGAGGAAAAGAAGGATGGCTGCAAACAGAAAAATAACTGTTGCTCTTTCCTCTTCAGCTCAGACAAGAAGCCAGTGCTCCAGCCATGAGCAGGAGCAGGCTGGTGGGGGATTAAGGAGCAGTGACAGATACCTGGACTCTGGAAGAGGTTGAGAATGTCTGAGTAAGAAGATGGTCCTTGAATGCAGATCTCCAAAACTGAATGAAAATAAGTATTAAGAACANGGGGAAAGAGGGGGTGGAGAGAGGAATAGATCATGAAGAAGAAAAAGAAAAGGTGGAGGTGAACAATGGAGCCAGAGACCCATGCAAAAATAAATTAAAAGAATGAAGGAAAAACATTATTTTATGTTTCAGAGAACTGAAGGAAGTAATTAAGATTAAATCAGGGAGAAAATCACAGAAAAAACACAGAAGGCTACAAACCTCATTGCAGCTCACAGCTTTCCCAATATGCTGAATGACTAGTTAGTCAACCACCTCATCCAACTTGCGAAATATTCAAACTACCATTAGTTAATTTTGTAACCTCTTCCCTGGAATGCAGTACACTTTTTATACTACTAAAGATGTGTCTCACAAGTGGAAGTAGTGGTTAATTTGACAAGTTATTAACTGTTGAGCACAACTGTCCCATCAGTAACCAACTTGAATAGGAAGACCAGTAAATATGATGATAGTGGAACATTAGTGAGTACAATAGAGATCATTCTGTAGAGGTTAAATGGAAATGGCAAAACAGCTATGCTGACTCTTGCCCACTCTGAGCTTGTGTAACAAATAAGTGTAGTCAGCCAGTCTCCAAATATTACATACAAGAGTGAAGTCAAGATAAAATATTTGAGTCTATCCCTGATCTGATCTCTTATGAAAAGGAAAGGACATTTTATGAATATCAGCTCCGAGTGTATATGAACACAGAATGTAAGCAGGGACTGATATATCTGATTTATAAACACAGTATATAAAACAATCTCTAATTTCTTGGAGTATCTTGGCATCTTGCAAGGCACTCCTGTCTCTTTTAGTATCCAGTATGGATTATGTTCAAAGTAAATTCCCTCGTTAAATGTCAGTAAATCCAATAAATGCATTAGCATCTTATCTAAGCAGATTGTTCCAAGTGATTTTACAATGGTTAGTACATTTTATATGCAGCAGAAGTCTTTAGCAATATCTGTTTTCCTTAGTTTCCTGATAATTTGGCAAGGACTGACACACCAGGCTTCATCACAGATCAAGACTGCATCAGGCAGGATGAATTCCTGATGAACATTGACCAATGAGACTAATATTACCTAGTTACAGCAAAAGTTTCTCCTGTGTAGGCACTTACGATTCTCCTCAAAGCAGACTGTGAGAATATTTGTAGCAGCTTTTGTCTCTCTCTGTAAACTGATGAAGCCCCCACCAAAATGCAAATGAAAATGCTGCTTTGAGTCACCAAGGGCTCATCCTTTCTGCTTCCAGCTTAAACAGAAAGATTGTTAAAAAACCCAAAACCTAACCAAATCAGTGACCAAACCACCAAAACAAACTAACTCAGGGTAAGAACTTACACTCAGCTGTTGCCAGACGGAATTCCTTTTCTCAGAACTTTATCACAAATATTCAAAGTCTAACAGTCCACATCTGCCTCCAGCAGGCAGCAGGAGATTCTGGCAGATTCAGTTATGCTATGAGACTGGGGCAGCAAGAGGCTCCTGCTCATTTGTCAAGTACAGTTTGAGGTACAGCCAGGATTTTTGTGTTATGAGGGTTTCACAGCCCCTTTTAGCAGAATGCAGTGCAGATGAAACATTTGAGGTAGCAAAAGAACAATACAGAGTTTGTAGTGCTGAGTTGCAGTGCAAAATTAGACCAGATAAAATTGTAGAGGGAGCACTTTTAAGAGAAAGATAAGCAGATGTCACATTGGGGTTAGAGTCCTCAGGAAGTTAGAAGTGAAATTCTGTGGCTTCAAGGGTTTTTGGAAAATGGCAGCTTATTCCTTGGAGAATGCAGTAACAAACCAGCTGGTAGGGAGGGGTGATGCCAGATGCTGCAATGTGTGTGTTGAGGTAGGAGGGGAGAAGATGAAGTCGAGGGAATTTTCTCCAGTTTAATAGGCAGCTAAAGCAAAAATACTTCAGGAATTAAAAGCATAAGAAGAAAATACAGTAGCCCAGCATACTGGAAGCTGGAGATGAATGTAGAGCTCTATTGTCTCCCCAAGACAGACACAATTTTCTCTTATTGAGAATTTTATTGTCCTTGCCCATCTCCAAGACACAGGAGGATCATGGCTCTGGAATCTCACAAAGTTACAGCCAACCAGCCATCTCCCCAGCAAGTGACAGAGGAGAAAGATTTGTAGCACTGGTGAGAGGGTTTCTGAAAGAGAAAAAAACTGCTTTGAAGATGTTGTACACAATCGTGTAGTTTCAAGCTGGAACTGACATGGAGAAATCTCACACAGAGAAAGAAGGATGACAGAGCTGCTGTGGGACTTACAGCCAGCTGTGGACCACCCCATGAAGACTGTTTTTCACTTCCACATTAACTTCACAATATGCTGTTTTGAGTCCTGTTGATGTTGATGCATCCTTCTGTTTCTAGCAGCTGCCTATGCACAGTATGTATTGTTGTAGAGGAATAATGAATCAGAGAATGCTTTCTCATGAGACTAAGCTAAGCAAGATGCCTGTCTGGTGGTAGCCAGCTTCTTTACTAATAAAAAATTCAAACCATTACATCTCCTTCACTCTAGGGCTGGCTCCAGCACTTAGTCAGCCTCTTCCTTACAGAAAGCTGACAGACCAATTTTAAAGCATACAAATCTCTCCATCTTGTCTGCATCTTTCCCAAAAGAATCAGGCCTGAGCTTAAAAAACCAAAACCATGTAACCTAAACCCATAGTTTTAAGAGGAACTTGTCCCCAGACAGGTACCTGATAAAGCAGCATTTTAAACCACTTTTCCCTGGCATTCTTTTCACCTATTACTCTTGACCTGTAAATCAGCTCTCAGGAGCACTGTAATGACTGAAGCAACAAGTTCTGAGCCCTTTATCTGACAAACACAACTGAAGGAACAGCTGAGAACATGCTTTGTAGAGGTAGAAGCAGAATTACTGAAAGCACTCATTGCCTTAGCAACTAGGACAACCTCTTCTTTAATTAGCACATCATGGTCTGAACTTTGCTAATAGAACCTGCCTACACTGCACGCTAACCATGGGTTAGGTAATCTCACACTTGCCAACACAGGCAGCCTACCACGCTTCTGCTTCCTGCCATTCTCCACATGAGCACTCTGTTCTCAGGTCCCACATCTGCAGGCAAGCTGTGGGTGGTGTTAATGAATGATACATCCTTGTGGTTTCTCACCCTGGACTCATGATCTCCTATCCCATCACATACTTGTCTGGGCTGGCAGGCACAGAGTGCTGTGGAACAGCTTCTGTGTGCTTAAGATTTGGGAGGTTACTGTCCATGACAAAGGAATTCTTTCCTGGCATTAGCTTAGCAGATATGGCAGAGAAATAAGAGAGCTACCTCACATCCCAAGCAACCCCCCTTGGCCTATACTCTGCAGTTCCTCTCCTTGCTACCCTCTTCTGGAGTTTCTTCACCAGTGTCATTACTGATGACTATGTGAAATCTCCAAGATCCAATGGCACCAGCAATTATGGAATACACTCTTCCAGAAGATATGCCATATAGGTTTGTAGTGCATTTATTCTCTGTTCCTTCCCCAGAATTGCAGGGGAAAAAACTTAATAAAAACCTGATCAAGAGAAAATAGATATCTGGATGAAAACAAGCTTTGAGGGAAAAAATAGGGTTTACAAAGTCATTGTCATAGGTCTAACTACAGCTCACTGAAATTTGTATCAGCATAGCAATAGTAGCACTGAGTTTAGAGCAGAAAGTAAAACTGGTCTAAGTTAACTAAGTAAAACTGCTCAACTATTCTGGGCTGAATTCTGTACTGCCACTGACATTAGAGAGGTAGGGTCCAAAGCTAGCATGGGTATGGTCTATGGGAAATCCTACCAAAGCAGTGGAACAAATCGTGCTCTGAGACAACAGGTCTTACTAAGTGGGAAAAATACAGCATTCAACAGAGGAGAAAACTAAATTTTGATTGTTTTAAATGCTTTATTTAATAACACTATGAACTAAGGAATCAAACTCTTCTCTTTTTTCTCCTGTTATATTGAATTAACCCTGGGATTTAGGGAAAGAACACAAGATCACACTCTGGGTTTGGAACACCTGCTCAGCAAAACAGTGAATGACACTGACTACTTGGGGATCACCTTCAGGGTACTTTCACCCACGGTTTCTGTAAAACTACATGACAAGATGTTTCTTAATTAAAATATTTACATGTCAAAAATGTTGAAGGAGAGGTTTTCACGATAAAGTGGGGATGGTTTCTGTAGATATTTGTTTAGGGTTTTGGTATGGCTTGTTTTGTTTGTTTTAATGTTGAACAAGATGAGCAGAAAGACAAAGCTGCTGCCATCCTACAAAAGCAGAGATACCTATTCAAGATACCAGATACTCCTTATAAAGGTACACTCTTAGAAGCAAGAAATTGCACCTCAAAATCAGTAAATTCTCTGAGTGCACAAGCATACCATACAGCATCAGTCACACATAAAATATTAGGCTTGCAGTCTCGAATGTGGCTAATGCTTGGAATGCTGGCAACAAGATGCTTTTCTTCTGTTCTTTAAAATGTCAAACTTTTAACAGACCATTGCCCCAACAGAATCAGAGATTCAGAGAAGTGCCGTGATCAAAGACATCCACCATTCTTCTGAAGAGGAATTCAGGAAATGCAAGTTCAGCTAGTATAAAGAACTATCACCTATTTGCTCTGGTTATGTGCATCTTTAAATTAGCCATTAGATAATTCTGCCACTTCACTGAACTTTCTGCAATTAAGATATTTATTCTTCCTTGTCCAGGAGGAATGGCTTTAGTGGTAGTTATGGAAATAAAAGAGATAATGAAGCTCCCATGCAAATCTTATGTTTTGTGTATTTTCTTATTTGACTATAAAAGTAATAATCCCAAAGGTGTGGAGTCAGGGATGTTTTAAAACTGCTCATGAGCATCACCCATTGCTATCTTAATTAAACAGTAGTGATTTACCCATTACAAAAGACTTTGTTCCATTACAAAATCCTTTCCTAGTGTATGGAGGCATAAAAAGAGACTGTAATATCAACTGCATAAACAATTTCTATAGAATAGAAATAGTGAAGTTGACTTCCTCTTGTGAATTATTTTGAGATGTACTCATGGAATGTGCAGTAGGGACAGGTAATTTCATTATTACTCTAAAAGCCTCTTGCCCTTCTCTGCACTGGCAGATACTCACTCAAGCAATTAAGATATGGGATGGTATCAACTCAGGGTGTTCCTTCCTTTAGCTGGAATAGTAACAGGACCTTGGAAACCACATAATAAAATTACTTTTCAAATGAAATCTGAGATACTTGAGCACTGCCACTTGTTTCTATGCACTGATCCCTCCACCTATGGAGAGATCTTGCTGACAGTTCCTGTTGCACTGTCTCCAGGATAGTGATGATGATACTGCATTAAATATCTCCTTGGAAGCCAGTAAGCCTCTATTGCTTCTGTAAGCACCTCTGGCAAGCAGAGCTTGCTCTTCTCTTCCTGTGCAATGGAACCAGAGGGAAGCAAGAATGAAAGCAAGAATCCCTTTGTCCATTCAAACCTGGAATTTCTGCAATATTTAACCTTCCAGGATTATTTGCTTCTGGAATAGGAGAGCCTTCCCACATGGTGATGAATGGTGGGAGAGTAGAAGAAAGGCAAGAGATACTTCCTGTGACATTTTTCTTTTCACTTTTTCTGTTGTGTGAAGATAGCCAGGAGAGGGTTTTCAGAGTTGTCTTTATTCTTTATGTCTCATCCTTTCAGAAAAGTCTGCAAGGTGTCAGCATCCCAGGCCTGAGGAATTGTCATGGGTTGCAGAGCAAGACATAACCAAATGTATTCTATTACCATCCGTTAGAACTGGGATGAGAGATCTTCTGTTGATAAGACAGCTGATAAGAAACCACCAAAGAGCAGCTTCCCTTATCCCTTCCCCAGGGATAAATCTTCTGTTAATGGCCCATCAGGCCTATCACATCCCATTGTGAGATGCTCTGCCCAGAGGGGGGAACAAAGCACTCCAGCCTGGATATAAGCTGAGACTCTGAACAACACAGCAGCGCTTGCCTACTGGACTCCCAGAGGATAAGAGCTACTGCTGGATCGTCAGACCCAGTTTGTTACAGGATCACCGCTTCAACTGGACCACTCTGCTTAGGACTGCTATCACCATAGGGTGTCAGGTTGTATTCTGACTTTGTCAGTGGTTTTCTTATTGCATGTATTTTGTTTCCTTTTTGTTTTATTTTCCCTTTTTCTAATAAATTGTATTTCTGACTTGGGGTGTCCTGCTGGTCTTGCTTCTCAAACCAGAACAGGAATTTTGGTTCACTAATGCCCAGATTAGGGTACTCATGAAGATTCAGAAGAGACTTTTATGATGTTTGTTTGCCAGAGCGCACAGCTTTGAGAGGGAAAAAAAAAGATAAAACCAAAAAAAGGTGTTTGGATTAAAAGTACTTTTAAACTGTAAACTTAAGCATGAGAACTCCTGTCATCAATTTTCTTTTGCACATAGAGTGGGATAAACCAGGGAACTTCCAGTAAGTTTCCCAGATAGTGGGCAGATCATGTGTATGTTAAAGGTTTTCCTTTACCTCAGAGAGCTGGAGCTGAACTTGCTGGAGAAAGAGCACTGTGCATTCAATTCTGATTTGCCATTATCATAAAATACTCTTTAATGACAACGTATAGTATGGGGAAAATCTGGTGAGAAATGCTAAAAAAATTCATGTCAGTGCTATGATTTGTTGACATGTTTAAAACTCATCCCTGAAATGGATTCCTTTGAGTGAAGCACTAACTGTATGATGACCACAACTCTTGTCAGAAGCATCTTGTTTGCCAAAAGAGAAGCTGAAGTCCCCAAAATCTTGTTTTACATTCACATGCAACATGGTGTTAGCAGGATTCCCTCTGTTTCACACAGTCATGGCACACACATTTGGCCAGTCAGGGGCACTCCTGGGTTCAGCATTCTTAATCACTTTATTATTGGATTCTTTTTTGGGACACCCTGTGTACATTAATCAACAAAGTCCAGGTTAAGAGAGGTCAAAGGAAAGCCTCCCCAAATTTGCCACTGCCCTTTCTACAACTGAGATCATGCCTTTAAACTTTAGACCAACATTTTTCTTTATGGCATCAGTGGACTAGGGTAACATTTACTTCAAATGAAATGTATTTCCATAAGACTTACAGAGAGCCCCTGTAGCCTTGCTTGCCAGCGGGAGCAGGTCAAGAGGAAATGCCAAGGGCAAGTCTTGCTCAGACCTTGCAGTCTTGTTCCCTTTAGATCCAGAATGTGTTTCTTTTTTTATTCTTCCCTTCAGAAATGAATTGAGTTCCTGTAGCAGAAGGAAGGATTGTTGACCTATACACTCACAGTGGAAAGGTTACTTCAATCAGCGGGGAAAAAAGTCAAAAACAAGAGGAAATGCTCCCCAAATTGTGTGTATGCATCTGGGAAAGAAAGCTCTTCTCATAAATAGAGGAGTCAGAAGAGAACTACTTTACAGTACTTCCAGCAATCATTCTTGATCACATTTCTTATTGTTTTTAGTATTGACATGAGCACACTTGAGAACTCCACTCCTAACTCAGAACCCATTTTGTTACCAATTGTACAAATAATTCCACACTTTCTCTTTGTGGGAGATCTTACAGCTCTTTGGGAGAGTATACAGAGCAATTTTAAGGCCAAAAAAATTGGCTGTAGTTTACAAAGAAAGTCAAGAAAGTCATATTCCTTCACTAGACACTGAATAAGAAACTATTAACCCCTTGCCGAAGGATTCGTTTGGGTTCTTTTTTGGTTCTTTTTTTCCCTTTTTTTTTTTTTTTTTTTTTTTTTTTTTTTTTTTTTTTTTTTTTTTTTTTTTTAAGATTATGCAGAAGGTCCCTCCCTGTTATCTCCAAAAATGCCAATGAAAATGCCATGTGAGGATGAGGAATTGATCTTATTCCTCACTATGAATATGCACTGTCCTTCTGGCAGAGCTCAACTGTGAAGAGTCACAGGGTAAGCACAGGTCCCCGATAATTACTTCTGTGGATGGGGACAATTATAATAAAAAGCAGGCCATTAGTGGACTTCAGCAGCATCCCTGGTTAAAGTACATGAGCCTTGTATCAGCCAGAGGTTGGGAGGGCTAAAGCAATTTCACCAGCTGTGTGATCTTTCTGTGACTGGAGCAAGAGGCTTGTGAGAGCACAGCAGAGCCTTCACGTACACAAGTGAACGCAAAAGCTTGATGTTCTTCCAAAGCAAAGACAGGGGAAGCAGTTAGTGTGAACCCTCTGATTCAAGCACAGGTACCTTAGGACATGATAAAGTAACAAGCACATGCTGCATGAAATCAGGTGTTTTCAATGTTTCTAAAGGGTGCAGAGGACCTGTTTGTATCTGGTGGGGTGGGGAGGGCGGGTTTAGACAAAAGAAGAAATAATAAAATGAAGTTTTTTTAGTTAGTTCTTAAAATAACTAAGGCTAAAATATTTCCTACCAAGCCTGGCAGCTTATATCTGACTTGTTGTCCTTTGAGACAGCCAACCATGGCACTAGTTTTTAAATTCCAGCAAGAAATTCAAAGCTGTTCAAGAAGTCCTCAAACCATAATAAAATACTCATGTTTTCTGTACATAAGTTTGTGCACAAGACTGTGTATGTAATTAGTCATGCACAATCACCTGTATTTATTGGAATCTGAGTTTTCCAAGACAAATGCATCCTCCTGTTTACAACATTTCTTTTCCTCAGAGACTGCACAGTGATTGCTTTTCACATAATAAAGGTGATTTATTTCCTTGTTGCATCACTTTGAAAATGTGACTGCTTCTGGAATGATACTGAGCCAAATGGTTTAGGTATCTGGCCAAGAGTAACTCTGTGAAGTTGGAGCAAGTAAGAGTTCAGTTCAGTTCAGTTCAGTGCCAGTTCCACAAATTGCTATATTGTACCAGTTTCCCTAAGACCTTTTCTTTACAGGGCAACATGTCTGATTTTGACCTTGGACCTTTTAGTTGCATATCCTTTTGACACTGCTTTGTAACGTTTCACCTGTGGTTTTGCGCCAGGCCATGATGCAACATTTTACTCAAAATCAGCCTGTGGCTGCACAGAGGTAAGCAAAATGTGCAGTCTCTCTAGTGAATAGAGCTGTACCTTGAAATATCCATCCACAGATACAATGAAAACCTGACTAGACAAGGCTTTAATGAACTTGGTGTAAATTTGAAGTCAGTTTAAAGCATGAGGGTTGGACTCGATGTCCAGCTGAGACCCCTTCCCATCTAAAGTATTCCATGGTTTTTCACAGAAGCCAGGCATGACAAGGAGTATGATGTGAAGTCGAATTAAAATCAGACTGCCCTGATTTGTTAGAGCTGGTGTAGAGGTGACCAAGTCACCAACAGAAGTTATCCCAGCTCACTCTCACAGATGTTTGGTGAAAGGTGCAGTGCTATGGAGTGAGGCCACTATCTGTGAGTGCTGATCTCAGCTCTGGAGTAAGCAGCAGTCACCTACATTCAGACAAACAAAAGCGCCTCCATCCTGTAGATTGCAAAATTTCCTCAGTCCTACCTCATGTGCTGAAAGGAGTAGTAGTTCCCTGCTCATGATAGACTCTAAGTGTACACAAGAAAGGCTTGTATTTGTGAAAGAAGTCTTTTGACTGTAGGTCTTGTCCTACTTTCCAAAATCAGTATTGCTGCCCCCCCAAACTGCCTTTGGAACTGATTTTAGGGCTTCTGTCAGAAAAGTTAGCAGTAGAAAGACTCTTATTTCTAAGTAACACAGCTATGCCAGAAGCTCCAAAGGTGTTTCTGATTCTTGTTGCTTGCTGGAGAACTTTCCTGGGGGTGGTCTTTCTTGAGGAAATTAGAGCAGCCCCCAGAAACTCTGCTTCAGTTTTCAACAGGAGTCCAGAGCGATACAGAAATGACGGGTATGATTCACTTCTCCAGATTCAGCTTGTCTTAGTGTAGGTGTCTAAAATAGGTCAAATGAATCACAGCCTAAAATTCCTGCTTAAAAGACAGTCTACTTGCCTTGCTCAAATACACGTTTTCATTCCAAATGATTCTCACCAGACAGTTCTGACACTCGACCCACAACCAAGGAATGGTACATGTATGTTCAGCTATGTTGACATATCAAGTAGTCAGTATAATGAAATTACATATTTAAATGCATTTGAAATAATTGTAATTCTTTTATGAACATAACCCAAATGGTAATTTCCTAGTTTCTGGGTTCCAGAGTGAAGGCAGGAATGCTAGGCTTACTGACCAAAGGGTGACTATTTCTGTAGAGAGCTCCAAACATCAATCACTCACAGATCAACAAAGTCTTCTCCATCTTCCAGATACCAAGACCTCTCTTCTACCTTTATATTTACCATGACAGGAGATGCATTATTTATATCCAGGAAAAGACAGTTTAAAAAAATGAGAGTAAGGACTATCTGCCAATCTTCTAAATCTAGTAAATTCTGCCACTAATAGGGTAAATAGCCTCTTTTTCTTATGAGAGAAAGAATAAATTCAGTTTCCTCAAGAGAAATAGCAGCTAGCTTTTCACAGTGTTCAGAGGTCCCATGGTTCATATTAACTTCATTCATAGGTCTGGCCCAACAAATTGAATCACACTGCACTGGCCTCTCATTCTACCTCATTATTTTAGCTTATTTCATAAAGAACACAGTCTTTGCTAGCATTCTTTTAAAGCCAGGGAATAACAGCCAACACACACATGCAGAGTCCATCTTCCTTGAAAGAAGAGGACTTTATCACTTACAAGCAAGGTTTTACTCCTTGCATGGACTATTGCTAGTCTACAAAAACCATAGATCCCAACATACCCCTGTTCTTGCCCACAAGTTTTTATGCTATTGCCTCAGCACTCTGAAACACATCTACATATGAGCTAGAAAAATTTGTGAATTCTGCTGAGCAGTCTATCAGAACAGAATTCTCTACCTGGAATTCCATTCTGGATGCTTCAGTTATCCAACTTGGAAACAATCCAGAGTCAGGTGGGTGAAACATGCATGTGCACACACACACACACACACACACACACATACACACACACGTATGTATATANATAAATGGCTATCTGGAAAGATTCAGGTGAGAGAAAATAATTCTATAAAACAGGAATGCAAATGATCATATCTTCACAATTTAATAGTTTCTGGAGGAGAAGATAAAGACCAAGATTCTCAATGATCATCAGTGTTTCACCATTTCTAAGCACCCACCACAAAGGTTCTCTAAGTTTGAATAATTTGCTCCCTGCTATGATCCCTTTAAGGTATTTCAAACTAAAGCAATCAAAAAAAATCACAGTATATCCTGTATGACTATTCATTAATTCATTTATTTTTGCCACAAGCTTGTAATTTTCACTATTAAAAACACCTAGATAAGTACCAAGAAATCACTATTCACTGGCCAAATGTGTCCCCATTAAACAGAGTTTATGCCAATACTATCTCAGTTAAGTAACAGTTATTCATTATCCTCAGGCTAAATTGTTTCACTGGCAGATGTCTCATCAAAACAGTTGTTCTGAGCAACCACAACCATACAAACCAGGGGATTTTCTATTGTCATTTTTGTTGTTGTTATTATTAACAATAAACATTTACATAAACACTTCGGATGTATGCAACTTGCAATTACTCTCTAGGAGTTCCTTATCCTGAAAGTTTGGTAATTCAAAGACCATTTATCACAGTCGAAGCAATTGCTAATTGGTGATAACACAATATAGCCTATGGTTTTTGATATTATTGTTATCCTGGAGCAAGTGCTTGAACTTATCTCCTGCTACTTTGGAACTTTTCCTCCACAACCTAAAGGAAAGCAAATTTGAAAAGATAGCAGCATTCTCAGCAGCCAGAACTGGGCTGGAGTTTTCTCATATTTCCTCTTCTCTTTCTCCACTTCCTTCCCCCCTCTCTTTGGCTTTTGGACTTCTCTGTGCATTTGTTCTCACCTAGAGCCCTGTAAACTTCTCTCCCACCAGCACAATATGCTGTACTGTCCTCCTTCCTTTTTCCTGTTGGAGGAATCTCCATGCTGGGAAAGGCAGGAAAACCAGGTTTCAGCCCTCTGCTTTCCTGTCTGCCTGCCTGGAGTGCTGCTTGGCCTCTCCTGCCCTGGAGAGAGGGCAGTGCTGGCACAACAGAGCTGGCCACATAAACATCTCAAACATTTAGCAGCCAAGCTCTAAGAAGGCTGTAATGAGCACAAATTAAATGTCTCAAATGCTCAACCTTGCCAAATAAAAGCAGTTTTCCATAGCAACAGTAGAAGGGGGAAAGGCCACCTCTACCAGGTACTGTGTCCGTCCTCCAAAGAATGGGGCTACTCTAGTTTTGACAATAAAGTTTTACCTACTTGCTGTAATGGCAAAATAGTGGTTTCACCCCTTAGCCTCATTTCAGGGAATTTTTCAACCATTTTTGTCAAAACTTAAAAAAATGTGTATGCTTATTCTGAGATAAAAATCCCACAGAGGGAACAGCAGTGCAGTTGAAGTGAGTAAAAGTTGAAAATAAAGACCTACAAAGGGAAGTGTCAGGAAACCTGGGTAAGTGACATTTCTAAAGGCGCTTGCAAAAGATCAGTAATTGGGAAAGAAACAGGAATGTGAGCCTGTGCTTCCAGTCTCCCTAGGGGATAAGGGAGTGCTTAAGCAGCTCAGCTGCCTGTGACAGGGCCCAGGAGGGCGTGAACCGTGGGGGGACTGAGTTGGAGTCAGGATAGAAACAGGAGCTGGATAATCCAAGGCGGCCGCCTGGGCTGCGAAGGGAAGAGTAGGATGGCAACGGGAGCCAACCCGCCGGGAGGCTCAGCACTCTGGAGAGCAGCAGAGCTGTCCTGCTCAGTGTCAATGGCAGCTCAGGCCCCAGTGCCAGCATCTCTGCTCGGCCGGAGAGGCAGATGGGTGACCATAGCCGGGGATCCAGGAGGCTGCGGGGCAGGATGCGGCTGCGTGTGGCAGAAGCATTGCCGCCTCACCTCTGATGAACTGACACGGCGGTGAACGCAGCTCCCCTTGCAAAGATCTTGTTTCATCTATTGAATTAAGCTTGTTAGACAAACCTCAGAGAGGTGGTTGTTTGGTTTTTTTTTTTTTCTTTTTCATAATCTGTGAAAGTTAAAAGCTTGTATTCTTCCACACAGTCATACATTTGTCTTCTCACTGTTTCATAAATGCTTATTTTGACTGCCTAAAATCACCAGTAGTTCCAATGTGAATGCAAGAAACTCTCAGAGGACAGTTAATCAAGACCATTAGCAAGGTCCCATGTAGAGTGTTAAATACCAGTCTGGGTAAATTTAACTCTGTGACAATAAATGGAATAAGTAGAATCACCGTGTTGCTAGTCTGGTCAGGGCAGGCAGAGGTATTCAAAGTTTGTGTTGCCCAAATTACATATGAGTCAAGCAGTTCTACTTTTTTGTTTTTAATGATGTTGAGTGGGAGACACTTCAAGGCCCATAGTGTTTTGTTTTTTTCTTTCTTAATTTCAGTTTTATTCCTAACCTAGGCAAAAATAAAGAAATCAATCTCTTTAAAATGTTCACTGCAAGAAACCCTCCCCAGACACAAAAATTAGTTCAAGTAAGAGAGATAATTTCAGTAATTTAAAAATATTTTGATTTGATTTTCACTGCCTATCTCTAATGTATCCCTGATATTTTGACCCTTCTCCTTCACTGAAAATTTCTTAAATCTCTTTTATACGTGCACCTTTTATTTCAAAAAGAAAAAAAATCTGAAAATTATCAGTTCAATATGTCTAATTGTAACACGCTCACCCCTCATTATAGCCATTAAGAATTTGCATTCTTAAAATAGGACAGGGAGCCCTGGAGTCAGATCCTGTCTCCTTTGTCAGGAACTGTGAATCTTATCTACATCCATGGTGAGCTAGATGCTGCTGACAAGACCTAAAGAAGCTTTTAAGCTAATAATTCCTCAGATAGCTTGGAATGTGGGTGAGAGCCAGTGGGAGTCTGGCATGCAGTCTGATAAATTTTGCTAGCAATATAGTGGCTTTTCAAGCTTTGATGAACCTTGTGTCAGAGTATTTCTAAGAGATAGCATCTTCATCTTTACACACAGATTTCTCCAGAAAATCAGTACCCATAGCACAATGAACATGCAGCAGTTGCTGGTGCCCAATCCTAAGTAGTTCTCATTTTACTGAGTTATTTAATTTTTGTTCAGAGGATTCTCTGGGTATTTTGCAGAAGTATGATTCCAATGGCAGATAGAGAGACTGGGGGAAGGGAGAACGTGTCGTGATGAGCATGGCACAAATTATGTTCATCTGTGCCTATTGGGAGCAGGAGGTGCCCATCAAGGTGCTGTAAAGCATTTCCTTGAATATTCTGATGACTAAAAATATTTGCAAATCCATTCCCAATTCTTTCCTTAAAGAAATGAAAGATAAGTTTAACTTTTATGTTTAGGGTACTCCAAAACTGAGGCATCGGCATCGTGACTCATGATGAATCATGAGTACACTGTTTCTCAAAAGTTTCTTCACCTTTTTCACTGACTGAAAAGGAAAGTGCTTTTCAGGAAGAAGTGGGCTTCAGGAGCTGTCCATGTGGTATGTAAAAACACATCAGGAGGCCAGAAGGCAATATTCCAAAGTTTGGGAGGTTGTTGTCCTTGCAAATCAAGAGGGTCAAGTAGAGCTTAAATTCTTGGATAAACATTTATCTTGTTTTCTTCATCACTGAGGAATAAAAATAGACAAAATGAGAACTTCTGCCCTTGCCAGAGTGGGTCAGACAGCTCTGGCACAGTTCATCACAGAAGCACATACATACTTACATATTCCTTTAGACCAGCTCAGCAAATAGCCTGATGTGTGCCTACTTTTTGCAATTATTTTCTGGGAAAAAATCTTCCACAGTCTTCTCCTAAATAATTAATGAGAGTATTTATCTTAAACTCCTTGTCCCTTGGCCCCATAACTACTTGCTCTTTAAATAATTCCTGTGGTTTGTGTACATGTAACTGACTGTGCCTCAATTGCCTATAACAATATAATACAGGTAATTTTCTTTGGCTGCAATACTCTATCATTACTTTGGCTCTCTGCTTAATATGTCACAGTAATGAATGCATAACAATGCCTGGTAACTTTTCCCCTGTTGTCTCCAAGCTATTTAAAGTGAAGGGAGAAGGGGCAGGGGCTGTCATCTAATTAATAATTTGTTCATTTCCGCTTTGTAATGAGAAAGAGAAAGGAAAAATATGAGGATGGCTGTTTATTACTTAAGCCAATATAATGTCAATCCATGATTGTGGCTGGCAGTGTGACTTCCTGAGGCTATTTCTTTGTGGGTATGTAAAAAACTGCAAAGAAAATGAAGTGTAAAAAGACCAGACAAGCATCAGGAGGAAAACATTTCATCTTGTGCACAACTAAATGGGAAAAGAGTCAAGCAGGCAACAGATGACAGATGAATGGGCCTATGATAGACTGCATTTTTTGTGTCAAAACAGAGCCAACTGTCTACCAGTCATTCAGATGGTAGGAGAGGCACCACACAGCATGATTTCCAGTTCAGCTGGCACTTAGGGGTTTAATTATGTACATGGTAAATATTCTGCAATGACGATATCCTGCCTTCAGATATAGGCACCCAAAGCCAAGGCTTCTTCTGAGCTCTGCCTCTCCTACTGTTCTTAGTTTTCACTTTGAACTGATATAAAACTGTGCTATGAATTCTCAGGGATGAAGGAAGCTGTCACAAATGCCACATCACCTGTTTCCATCCCTGTATCACAGAGAACATTAATTTTCCTGTTTGTTCATTGCAGGGGTCCTGTGCTCTGACATGACTCCTGCTCTTCTGCTCTCTGACATGAAGTGGTTTGAAAAGACGAATAAGGCTGGCTCAGAGTTTGTTTTCACATTGGCAGGTGGATATAACCTGAACAGTCCACTTGTTTCCTCCTCTTCTCTTTGCCTATCCTGTAGCTCCAGCAGTGTAGCTCAACACAGGTGCTTTCCTTAAAACTGAAATTACACTGAGGGTATCAAATAGAGCTTACTGATAAGCAAAAAGGATTTCTGACCAGTCAACTTTCCAGAACTGACCAGAAACTTTCAACATGGAAGGAAAAGCAAGAAGCTTTTTCCAAAGCACAACAAGAAACAATTGCTTATTTATGAATACTTAAATAATAGAGCATAACAACTTCTGTATGCTCATAGTAAATGTTTTCGTTAACTATAGTGGAGCATTCATTCCTGTGCACACAACTGCCATTGGTGGGCAGAAGTCCACTGATGGGGGATTGAGCTGTCCCTTCTCACTGCTGATTTCTTTCACACTGCCTCCAACTCCACTTTTGCTGGTGTAACACCAGCAGTAACTTCACCCAAGTCACAGAATCACAGAATGGGTCTGGTTGGAAGGGAGCACAGTCAGTGATCTGTTCAGCCTCCCTGTGCCATGTCTCTCTTGTACTGAGGAGCACAGAACTGGACACAGCACTCCAGGTGTGCCTCACTAGGGTTAAATAGAGGGGCAGGATCATCTCCCTTGACCTGCTGGAAATTCCCTGGACCCCAGGACACCACTGAACTCCTAAGCCCAGGGCTCACTGCTGGCTCATGGACAGTTTGTTGTCCAGCAGGACCTCGAGTTCCTTCTCCACAGAGTTGCTTTCCAGAAGGTGGGACCCCAGCCTGTACTGGTGCAGAGGGTTACTTCTCCCCAGATGCAGGACCCTACATTTATTTTTGTAGAATTTCAGACAGTTCCTCTCTGCCCATCTCTCCAACCTATCCAAGTCTTTATAAAGGACTGCACAGCCCTCTGGGGTATTGGCCACTCCTCCTAGCTTGGTATCCTCAGCACACTTCATCCAAGTCATTGATAAACAAGTTAAACAATACTGGGTTCAGTTCTGAACCTTGTGGCACAAGACTAGTAACAGGCTACAACTGGACCGTGTATCACTGATTACGGCTGCCTGCTCTGTTGTGGTTGTCAGAAGAAATGAAAGATCCCTTCTGTACTTTTGCAGCTTTGTCACAGCCTTTAGGAACACTTTGAGAAGTTGTCTCTGATTTACAAAGCAGTTCCAGCTGCGGGCTGTGGTTTCCCTTCCTGAGGCTGTTTTTGTTCATTACAGCAATTGAAAAAAAGCTGGGACTTTTCTCCGTTTAATCTCCACACAGGAGATCTGCCTATTCTGTCTGCATGATATTTTTCCTTGATGCTCTTAAACCTCAGAAATTGCTTCTCTGCTACCCTAATAGAAGAAAAATATATTGACTTTCACAGCATGTGGCAATCCCAGAGGGTCACAGGTAAATGAACTTTTAACTGGCCTTCTGTTTGTGTGTGTGGTGGGGGATTCAGGGACACGAGAAGATGCAAAGTACTTGTCAAATAAGTGGTAAATTATTCAGCAATAGCAGAGATGAGCTAAACAAAGAGAAATTGATCTTGCAGGACATAATTGGAGCTGATCTTTCTAAGGGGAGCAAGCACCTGTTAGTGACCCTAGGTTAGGCAGCGGTCCAAAGATCTAACTAGGGTAAAGCAGACACCTAAGTCTTCCAATATTTGGTGAGGGAGTGTCTAGGTTTGAAAGAC
>WBNO01014093.1:0-91445 GCA_013400575.1 Peucedramus taeniatus
TCTTACACTGCAACCCATGACAACACCAAAAACAGCAATTGTGACTTGAATATAAGATTGCATGGTCCAAAAAACACAGAGATAAAAATGTGTATGGTAAGCTAGCATGTAATGAGTGTTGATGGTGTCATAAACCGGAGGAACAGGAGAAATAAAGGGTAAAGTGAACTTGCTTTAGGAAAGTCATTTGGAGAAAGAACAGCAGTAGAGGCTTTTCATATTAGTCTTCCACATCCACATCAGATCTCTAAGCTCTGGGCTGGAATATGAATAGACATCTCTGCACTATTAGAGTGAGAGCTATTAACCATACACAGCACCATTATAGAAATGTTATCTTTCCAGCTACAGACTGCAGAGCTAATCATTCAATGTCCAGTTATTGCTAGAATGACAGCCAAAAATCTTTCATCACTAAAAATGTAATCAAGAGAAAATTATAACATTTTATATGTAGTTTTGATAACTAGTGAAGATATTACAGACAGACCTCTCTTAGAAAGTAATTGTGGAGTTAGTGAACTAATAATGAGATACTCATTAAATGAAAGAGAAATTAAAACACATTGAAGTGGGTTTTTTTGCAGTGCAAATTTTGAGAAGTGTGTAGGAATGAACTAACAAAGCCAAGGGGCCTGGACAGACCAGCAGTTTAATTGTAAGCTTGTTGCGTCCTTAAGTCAGGACTCCAAAACCCTTCATAATTTGCAGCCTCAGCAGAGTAAAACAAATGCTTGGAAAGAGGTCTGAACTTAACTGGACTAACAAGTCCTTAAAAGAAAGTGTTATGAAAGTGTTAGACACAATTGTGTGTGGAGTAGTAAAACAGATGTAAGTAGTTCATTTCCCACTTTACAATTCTATGAAAGTGAACTGGTCTGATTTCATATATTTATGGATGGTATTGGTTCAAAATGATTTAGTACAAAACAGAGCATGTACTGATAGAATTTTCAGGTGACCCAAAACTAAGGGCACTGCAAGATTAATGCAGGATCCAGATATCACCCAGAGAGCTGTAGATTCCTTTCAGAATAATAATAGCAAAAGGGGCTGAATTTCATTTGTTCAAATACTGTAGATTAATAACATGAATTTTCATCCTGACACAGAAGTTCACCACTTGAGAATGGTAAATGGAGAAGCCTGCATAATGAAAGAGTAAAAGCGTTGACTTTTATTTTATGTGTTTCCAAGTAAGATATTTCCAATAGAGTTAGAAAAATCTGAATCCTGGACCCTGAGATGCTGATACCACCTCACCTGAAATAACTGCAGTAGTTCTGGAAGTCAGGCTTGAGAGACCACAGATTCAAGCTGAAACACGTGATGACAAGGATTACTAGGATGCACAGAGAAATAACAGTCCCATCTTACAGAAAGAAAAGAACTTTGCTTGTTTGCTTTGCTAAATTAAGCCTGAGAGTGATATGATTGCTTTCCATAAGCCACTAAACAGAAAAGTTCTGGGAGCTGAACAATACTGGCACAAGAATAGATGTGTATAAATTATCTATGAATAAAATGAAGAGGAAAATCAGAAGATTTCTATCCATCATAAAAGTGAGGTTCTGCATCTGTCTTCTGGCAGAAATAATTAGAATAAAGAATCTCGGCTTCCATGAATGGGAATATAGTGCTGGTCATCCTATCAGCAGAATGAAGTCCATTGCCCATATTCTGACTTCTGCTCACATAGAAGATAGCAGAGGTGCTCTTGAAAAAATTTTCAAAACGTTATTATAGATAAGGAACCAAATATGAAGTAGTGGTAAGGGCAAAACTAAAGTCAAGTATGTTTACCTGTGTTGAGCATTACTTGCCTGCAAAGAAAATTACTGACTCACTTCAACGCACTCATTTCTTGTTCCATTTCATTTGCTGTGAGCAATTTTTACCATAGGCTCAAGGGGACAGTGGGCAGTCTTGCTCTATCACACCAGCACTTCAGTGCCAGACAGGCAGTATAAACCAGGTTGCTGAAATAATACCAAATTATTTGCTTTTTAATAGCCACTAAATTGAAGAGACAAAAGCTGTATGGTTCAAATTAAGATTTCATTTAGGAAATCCTTGAGTATTTTCTACAATGAAGGAAACTGGAAAATAAACCATTGCCTTTCCAGGGGACATGACCAGTGAGTGAATGAGTGAGTGAGTGAGTGAGTGAGTGAGTGAGTGAGTGAGTGAGTGAGTGAGTGAGTGAGTGAGTGAGTGAGTGAAGCAGCAGGGTAGAATTAGGCACAAGGATTATTTGAACTGGATTCTTGGTCTGTAATCCTGGGCACAAACTTTCAGTATCCCATTCAAGCTCTCTGAGCTGTGGACACAGGCAGAGGAGTGCTAAATTCCTCATTTAGAAATAGATATTGCCTTCAAAACTGTTAAACACAAATTAGAAAAAAAAAGAAAAGCTTGAGCAATTTGGTAGCCTGATGGTTCAAGTAGTGGGAGTAGCTAGACACTAGCCTTCACTCCAATTTGTGCTTATCCACATACACAAGTCAAATATTTTTACAAGGAGATGCTGAAAAGGAATTTTTGTTAGATCTCTCTGTAGCTCAGTTGGTAGAGCATTTTCCTGATAAATATGGATTGGGAAGCCTAAGTTGAGTCTCTGTCTATCTCACGGCAAAAAATGCATTTGAACCATGTCCCAGTCTATCCTTCCTGGGTCTGCTGACACCCAAGAAGCCAGAGGACAGCCACCCCTGCCTTGTCAGTTTTGCAAATCCACTCTTGAATCTAGCTTCAAAACCAAAGCACTTCCTTCCAAAAGTGCCAAAGCATGAAAGTTTGTAGGTCATCCTCCTCCTTATGTTGATCCATACTAATGAACGCAAACTGAATTCACAGGTACTTTTAACTGTTCCATTTGCTGGTTTCAGGGATTTTGTTTAGGTCAAATAATGCATTTAACCACAAATATTTGCCAAGCTCCAGCCTGGGGCTTATTTGGATGAAAAGTCTCCTCCTAGTCAAGCCTGCCCTGGCTCCAAGCTTGAATCCCCTTCTCCCCCATTCTGTGTTACATGGGCAGCCTTTGCATGCACAGAACATTTTTTTTTTTTTGTTTTGTTTTGTTTTGTTTTGTTTTCTGCCTGTGGATCCAGAGCTGATGTTCTTTTTCTTTCCATCTCAAAAGCATGTTGTACAAAGACAGCACTGTGCTGACAAATTAACACGGGAAAATAGCATTATTTAAGCACAAACACCTCAAACTTTTGTCGTGGTGCTCTATAAATACAACACAACAGCATCCAGTGTCTGCTCAGATCAAATGTTTGCAATGAAAGGATGTCTGTGAATCTATTTAAGGGGGATTAAGATTCTAGCTGGCTAAATTCTGGGTCATTGGTTTAATGTCTATATTATTCAGTACTGTAGTATCTGTCTGCTAGACAGACTGCTTTAGCATCTATCCTACAGCATAGTGTGTTAATTATGCTTCCCATCCTCTGCAAGGCATTTTCAGTTCCAAGCGCAGAAAGTGCCCTGCCAGTGGCTGCTCTGCCTGTGACACTTTTTTCGCTGCCTGGCCCTTCCCTCCCGCAGCCCCTCGCCTCCCAACCTCCACACACACATCCTCACTGGGCTCCTTTGTGGAGTCCTTGTAGGCACATGCCTCTAAAAAGCCGTGATTTTGTTTGCCACACTAAACTGTCAGAGGATTCAGTAGCAGTCAGAGGCAGCACCGCTACAGGCTGTTATTAAAGCAGCAGGAGCACGAACGCACCTGGAACTGGCCCAGTAATTTTATTTTGTTTGATTTTGTTTTCTCTCATTGAGAAAATCCAAGGGGACCGGATGTGTAGGAACATTTTAATGTTTGTGTCAGAACATTTCAATCAACCAAGTATTTTTTGACCTGAAA
The DNA here is from genome assembly GCA_013400575.1 of Peucedramus taeniatus. NCBI lineage: Eukaryota > Metazoa > Chordata > Aves > Passeriformes > Fringillidae > Peucedramus > Peucedramus taeniatus. Next base: position 3,875 of record WBNO01014093.1, read on the forward strand.
CTCTTTGGGGTTTTTTGCCATGTTCAGAATATTTATTTCCTTTCTTTCTCCTTTCAGCTGTGGGTTGATTGAAAGGAGAAAAAAAAAAAAGAAAGAAAGAAGACAACTTAGCACAGAAAACACAAGAACATATTTGCTGATAGAGGTTGCCCTTCTCACAGGAGATCTGGGGAGCAAGCTATGTTTGTCAGATGCAAACTGATTTCCCACTAATAAATAACACCCCCCATACACATTCAGTTGCTAAGGCTTCATTTTCCAGCAATTTTCTGCTCACAGAAGACACCCTGGCTCTTCTCTGTCAGTCCTTTTGCATTTCCCAGCCTTGCTGTGTGAAGATTAGAGGCAGAGGGGCCTACAACCCACACCCAAGAGCTTTGCCTGACACTGGAGAAGCCTCTCCTGTGGACTGCCCCCACCGAGATTTCTCTGACAGAGAGGTGTGTTCTGTTGTCCTCAAAGCATGAGAACAACAGACCTGAGATGACAGAAGTGTGATAAATAGAGAATAATGTGTCCTGCTAGACAGAATAATGAGATTACGTATGAGCTGCCATATCGTATCAATTAAACCATTGGCCCTTTTAGTCAGGCAAATCCATCCTGCCACAGTGATCAGTGCTTCGGGGAAAATGGGGAGAGAGAGGGAGGGCAGGACTGACATAACCTGCTTAAAATAACCCAGACATTCCCACTGCTGCGTGCCCAGGCAGGACGGGTCTGGGTCTGGCCCAGGGCGCAGAGGTGCCTGCCAGGGCAGCCTGGCAGCAAGCAAGGCTTCAGCTGCACCAGGACATTCAGCACTCGCTGTCTGTGGGTCTCTGTCCCAAAAGGAGAGGCAGGGGGTGGATGGTCCCAGTCAGCTGCGGGTTGCAGATCCTGGAACTGTTCATGCCAGCATCCTGGGCAGCATGGTCTTGTCCTTGTGCTGGGATCTCCTGGTTCCACATGAGTGGAGTATTTATCACTCCTAGGTGACAGCTGACGATGTCCTAAATGCTCACAACACCTCAGCTTGCTGTGACAACTTAAGTGCATGCAACATGTGCTTGCCTGGCCTTCTCTTCACCATGACACAGCTGTTTCCAATGGAAAGTACAAGTGCCTCCCTTGACCAAACCTGTCACAGGAAGACCCAAGAGCCAGAGTGAAGCACTCAGTAGGAAAGGCCCTATCGGAGCTCTCCAGTCACCTTCTCAGGCAGCAGCCCCAGCTGCTAATGCCAGGAGAGGAGTACCCCACTGCATGGGGTGGTTGTACCCTCAGACCTATGTCCTTCTCACAGAGAAACTCTGGGTTTAATTAACTATGTTTTGGCTATTTAGCTAAGTAATGTTCTGCCTTTCAGACATGGTTGTGGTCATGAGCTAGCCATGTATATGGTCTTGCTCTAGCAATGGGATGGGATGTCAAACCTTCCTGCCTGTTCTCCAGCTGCTTTCAACATATCTCTAATTTAGAACAATTTAGCAGACTGTTCCAAAAGCATTAAGGAAGCAAAGCCTGTTTCCCTATTCTTTCCTGTATTGTGGCTGAATTAACTGATACCTAACAAGACCCAAGCTGCCCATTATGCTTTCACTGGGGTCCAAGTGCTCTTAGTGTCTCTTTCCCATGTGAGTCCACTGGTGACTCTGGGATAAGCTGCCACACCAAATATCTCCACAAAACTCACCTTCTTCCACCTACTGTGATATTCTACAGATGAAGGGCCTGAGAAAAAGGGAACAAAAGAAAAAAAATGGAGTTACCAGCAGTACTGGTGAAAACCTTCAGCAGATTTTGTGAGGTGTCTCCAGGCAGGCCATGAGAGACAGATTCCTACATCACACCTGGATTTCCTGCAGCATGATATGCAATTCTCCATGCCTTGTAGGTGCCCATGACTGGCTCCTCTGCTATGATCATGGGCACACTGGCCACCAAAGTTCCCTTCCCGCATGAGATATTGGGATCTGCCCCTGTGCCCATATTTTTGGGCAAAAGCGGGTGTCTGACAGTCAGAGGCAGAGGAGCAAAATGCAGAGAGGAGTGAGGAGTATACAGAAGATAAAGTAGCAGAAAAAGAGTTGGAGTATAAGCAGATTGGAAGCAACCTGCAGCAAAGGGCAAGAGAAGAAAGATGAAAGGAATCAGACAATTCCTAAAGGAAACAGAAGATGAAAAGATGAGCTCTTCCAAAGAGAGGAAAACACCATTTCTCAGGTGGGTTAGCTGGTGCCAGGGACAAAGCTCTCACTCCCTGATGTTAGGTGCAACTGAACAAAGGGTTACAGCTACATAGCAAAGATGCAGAAATTACATTGATTTCTAAGTCAAGGTTTTTTGCTACCTGAAATGTCAGTATTACTTCAAAAATTCAGTATTATTTTCTGCATTGTTTTTTAAACACAGCTCATATGCAGTATAAAACACAACCACCAACTACAACAAAAGATAGTTGCAAAAATTTATCCTTTACCTGGGGAGGAGCAGTGCAATAGAGGGAACTTAAAAACGCAACAATTGCTGCCTGGAGAGTGGCAATGCCTGCTGGTTTTGGGCATCACAGTTTGTGGAAAGATACCCCGTTAATATCAGATGGTAAAAGAGGCTTTTTGGGTTAGAGCCAAAGTTTGCCTTCTTACTCTGCTTCTGACAGCAGCCCAGAACAAATGCTATGGAAAACAGTGCCAGAATGGTGCCAGGAAACAGCCATCACTCCCTGGCATGGCTCTTTGGCAAATCCATGTACTTCTGCTGGGGCAGCTTGTGATATTGTTTGGTTTGTATTGTTGCATAACTCAACAAAAGTGGAGCTACAGGCCCTGAAGTGATGAGGGCCTTTGACTGTACTTCTGTGGAGCCTGGGAGTGGAAATCTGGGAAGACCCTGGCTCTTTCCCACATGAACCAGGGGTTTAGCCCCTAAAAAAGGCACCTCAGAATATCGTTTCTATTGGCAATTTACTTCTGAGAAGTGATATTGGCATGGAGAAAGATGTCTTTTCCAGCACATTTAATTTGGTGGGGAAGAGGTGTTTTAGGTTAGGGGATTGCTGATGTAGAAAAAAGGCTGTATCTTCAAAGTGCTCTTTGGAGGAGAGGCAGGGCTAGTGAGTGACAGCAGTGGGCATTGAATGTGAGCTCCTGGGAGGGTGTAGCATCAAGGACAGGGTCCTCAAGACTCAGATGAGCTAGTGAATTATTTTCTTCCCCTTTGGCAACCAGAGGAACTCTGCAATCTTTAAGAGCTTGGCTGGAGCAGAAATGAAGGGCTGAGTCACATTCCAGGCCCTGTGCACAGGCATCTGAGAAGATGCCTTCAGTGCTCCTTGCAACAAGGACACTTTGTCTTGCCTTTTTGAAGTTGCCTTTGTTTGAAGGCAACAAGCCTTCAAAAGGACTTGGCTCCCCTGAAGCTGATAAAGTCTGTGCAGTTTCAAAACAGACCACCAGTAAGGTAATGAAGGAAGCCAGTGGAAAAATACTGGCAAGAGATAACAGATTCATCTGAAAAGCCATGCCCCCCTCCAAAAAAATTGCTTAGAAATGGAGAAGAAAAGGTTTTCAGTTGATTCAGTGTTATGCATCAAGTCAAAAATGCCTATGACATTTTGGAAATGCTGACAGCTCAGGGAAATTGAGTGACTTGCCATGACCGCCATCCTGCCTGTCCCAGCAGGGATGAAAGGAAGAGCCCCATAACATTTCTGGAATTGTTAATACCACTGCTCTGCAAAGGATTGAGCATGCTGGGCTGCAGAGTGTGCTGAGGCACTGCCTGGCTGGGAGGATTTGGCTTGGAGGCACATGAAGGCAATCCCTCACATGGTGAAAGCTCATATCCCAGCAGCATCCCATCTTGGAAGAAAGGGGACTGGAAGGACCTCTGCTGTACCACTGCAAGCCATGAGGGCTCATACCTGGCTGCTCTACACAGGAAAGAAAAGAGCTGACAATGAGCAAGAGGCTCATTGTCAAAATCATGTTTACTTTTGCTCCAAAGCTTAGTCCTCAGAGGACAAGATATGAACTGTTATTTTATGAAATGATTGTGTGGATGAGTATGTCTGCATCAGTACTCTGCCTTGCCTCACTCTGAGTCATACTGCAGCAGGGCTGAATGAAGATGGGCCCAGGCTATAGTGTTCAGATGCAGACAAAGGCTCGTGGCTCTCCACTTTAATGTCTTGAGATTAGCAAGTAACACAAGTTTTTGTGGAGATACTTGCAGGAGCAGAGGAAGGGGCAGTTCTGTGCTCAGTCTGGCAGAAGAGAAACAGGGTCCCATGCCTGGAGGGAGCCAGCTCAGCCTCCATTGCATGAGGTTGGTAACTCCTTAGGCAGTGAGTTGTGGTGTTTGAAGGGCCCTGCTGGCAGCACAGGAGCATCCTGTGGCTGCCTAGGCATTTACCCGAGTGAGAGTGCTCAGCTGGGGTGGGAGAGTTGCAGCTTCAAGCTCCTCACCTGCCTAGTGCAGATCTGGGACCTGGGTCTGCTACAACCAGAGCGAGTCTATATTCCATTTATCTGAGCAGATCTACAGCAAGGATTTGTGCCAAAAGCAAGTCTTCTAATGAACAAAAAAGTATTTGAGCAGAAACCTGAAAACAGGTATTTGGCTGGAGAGAATGGGAGATGTTCATTACCCCAGCTGGCTCTGCAGCTCTTGATGCTGTAATAAATAAGTCCCTCAACCCAGCCTTTCCTTTGCTTTGTCCCTGTGACAGCTCTGCATGCTCTGCAGGCCAAGGAGGGCTGGCAGAGACCGGGGATATTCCCACCCCACAGTCTGAAGGAAGCCCAGCGGCCCCAGATGCACACAGCCAGCATCCAAACCCAGAGCACTCAGGGAGAGGTGAAGGTGCAGCTGGCAGCGCTGATTTATTCTGTGGGAGGTTTTCTCCTTGGAGCCAGAGACATGCAGTACCTTGAATGATGCATAGTAATGGCATTGCAGCCATCAGAGAAAATTCCTTCCTCGATGTAAGAAAGGAGTTGTGAAATTCTGTTTCTAAAATTAGGGAGAAATTTCAACGTCAGCCAGAGTCTTTCGGTGAGCACGTTACAAATAATTGCCCAAGTTGTGAGCAGAATAAGCAGTGACATTACAAAAGTCAAGACTGCTGTGCTGTCTGTCCCTACCTGACCTCCTTAAAATCTGAGAAACACAAAAAGTTGGGGAACTAACCTAGGCCTTCAAAGAAATGCTGCTCTGAGTTGTGACCAGCAGGACCTTGCTTTACTGGAGGAAAGAGAGTGGAAAAACTTGCTGGTACCTGTGTGACCCCAGCAGAGCTGCCCAGAACTGGGAAGCATCCTTTGACAAGGCGTCAGCTTTAGTGATGGCTGCTGCAAAAGGGGCCAGGAATTAGCCAGGAAGTTGTTTAACTATCTGTTACTTTTTTTTGCTTGTGTGATTTAATGGAGCAGTCAAGACAGGCTAGGTCACATCCACAAGCCGCAGACAGTTTAAATTAAAAGTAGGACAGAATAACAGCACATTAAGGTTTCTTTTTTTTAATAGTTCTGAAGTTATTTTTTATTAAAAAATACTTTTATAACATGGAAGTACAACCAGCTTAGCAAAAAACTGTTAACTTCTAAGACCAAGATTTACCAATCAGTCTTTTTTTTATATCATGTGGATTTTATATTGGTCTGCTATGTTTCCCTTTTAGAGTAGTTAGGATTTTAATATCATTATCATTATATTCTGACTAATATTTAGTCACTCCTAAACTTTTAAATCCTAGTAAAAATTAATTATAGTGAGGCACTCACCTCATAAGTCATGATGTGTTGGTCCTTCAAGACATTACACATTATTACCTGGCTTGAGGAAACTAGACATTATAAAATGTAGCACCACATCAAATCTCAGAATAGGTAAAACCTGCACCTCACACTCAAATGAGAGATATTTTAATGACTGGCCTTTGGGTGTTGAAGGTTTGCATATATTGGGAAGAGGATGCTATACAGCTCACAACTTCATATTGCTTTATGCTTTGGGACCAATTTAAGAATTGCTCTAGGAGAAAATAAGATTTTCCATTTTCTACCTCTGTTCCTCACCTCTCCTCCTCTCACACCCTGTCTCAGGTTCCCTGCTCCCATCCCTTCCCTAGCCCTAAACACTGGCTGACCTCTCTCCTCTGGGAAGGAAGATTTGGAGCTGGATGGCTTCCATATGAGGGTGCAGCTTTGCCCCATGCACTGTTGCTGTAGAGAAGTAACTTTATGAAGTGCTTATCTCTAGATTTTATTGTGACTGCATAAGACAAAAGAAATGATAATTGTCTTTCATCCTTGACATAGACAGCCTCAGAAATTACCCTGAAAGGCCTTGAATCAGTAAACAGCAATTACGTGAGCTCTCTCCCTGAGGGAGAAGGTGATGTCATGGTAATTTTGAATACATAAAAGCACTTGAACATTTTAAGAGCCGAAGCAATTTTACACTGTCATCTTTTCAGATTTGACTATTCATATGTTGCATTTCAGCTCATTAAGGCTGTTTCAGAGGGACCTGACTGCAATGATTTGTGTCTTTTGCCTCATCCTTGGCCTTCCTCTGAGCTGTTAGGTTCAATCCACCATACAAGACCTAGACTTCCCCCCAGGACCTTTGCTTGGCCTTCACTCTCTGCTGCTTGAACCTTTCCATGACACTGCCAATTCCCAGCTTTGCCTTTTCTGGCAGGCTTCCCCCTCTTCAAGGAGCAGGCAAGCAGCTACCCTCTCATAGCTGGTCTCTGCCCCTTGGACAGTGGATACCTCTTTGGTTTGCCACATGGACTTCCTCTGCATGCCTCCTTCTTCCCTCCCTGACCATGACTCTCACCCTGCCCTTGGTGGTCCCTCACCCCACAGCACGGTCTCTGGGTTACCCTCACCTTGGTGTCTCCTGACCCCCACAGACAACTAACCCAGATCTTCACTTAGGCAACTCCTAAACTTCTGGTTTTCACCACAACTGCCCATTTGCCTCCTCTGTATATCTGCCTTCTGCTAAAGGGGACACATCCAAGTGGGCCTCCTCAGTAATCCATTTCTCCGTTACCACCTCACTAGCCTTTGATCACAGCAGCTAAATTGCTTGATTGCTCATAGATTATGTAGTTGGATGTGATTGCTGTGACCATCTGCTCTGATCTCCAGTATAATTTAAGCCACAGGTCTTCTCTGAATTATTTCCTGCTGTCTTTTTTATAAATAGACATTCAAAAATGCCAAATCTTATCTCGCTCTTTCCGATGATGGAGCAGCCACCAAAAGCGTTAGCTGTTTGTTGCTCTGCTTGCTGTTTACTATTAAAAATACATGCTTTACTTCTAGACTGAATTTGTCAGCTTCAACTTCCAGCTGTTAGATCCAGTTACATCTTAATCTGAAGAGTCCTCTTTCCAATTTCTGTTCCTCAAATAGATGCTATGATTAATTCATCTCAAACTTTGTGTTGTTAAAATTAACTGTCTGAGCTCTTCTGTACTTCTTTCACCCACTTCAGTGGTGGGTGTTTTCCCACCACTGGCTTCTCTCTAGTACCTTTGGTTTGTATTATTCTTGCACTGAGTGCAGCACAGAAGAGTACAATAGCATGTCTAGTCCTAATTGATATTCTGTATATTGAAAGACAATGTTTACTATTCTTTGTGTCAGCAATGGCTTGGGATAGATATTCCCCCCTCTTCAGGGTGTATATGCTACAATATTTAAGAGTGATCCAGCAACCACAGAGAAAGAAAACCTTTTATCTTTGCCCTTGCAAGATGTAAATCACCTTGAAGATTTCAGATACATATCAGTGATGCATCCTGCTTCATGTTTCCACACTATCACCTAAACTACAGCTGAACAGGCTTTCAATGCTATTTTCTACATTCATTCAATACATAGTGAGTCTCAGCTCATTTTTAATTTCACTGTTATTATATAAATACAACTTGTGCTCTTTTCCTGTATGTGTAGGACTTTATGGCTGGTAATATTTTGGCAGGTACTTTTTCCTTGCATCCAGCTTACAGGTGATACAAATCAATCTCTAGTTACCCCATTTTGAGGTTCTTGCTGTTTCATTAACATTATAAGAGATTATTCTACATTTTCTTCCAGATCAGTCGCAATTGTTTTGAATAGCATATGTACAAAAACTAAGTTTCATGGAACATCTGCAAATCCAGGCCTCTATGTAAATAACTTCTCATCTACAATTAATTTTCAGGTCTCCAAATTAACTAGTTTGTCACAACTTTCTTCTATCACAAGGATTTTGTGCCTTCCTAGTTTCTTACTCAAAATGCTAAGAGGTACCATCCAAACATCTTTCAGAATGGTTATTTCAACCTTATTCTCTCTAAGTTGGAATTTAACTGATTTTTAAAGAATAAAATGACATTTAAAATTTCTTTTGGGAACCTGTGAGAGTTTGTGCTCATTGTACCATTCTTCCTTCCTCCTTCCTTCCTTCCTTCCTTCCTTCCTTCCTTCCTTCCTTCCTGCCTTCCTGCCTTCCTGCCTTCCTGCCTTCCTGCCTTCGAAAATGAATTTGCTATCACCTATTTGATTATTCTGCAAAAGATCAGTTCAGTTTCACAGGACTGGAACCATCTCATTTGCCTTTTTTAATATTTCCATATTTTTGGCTTCCCTCCAGTGCCCCAGATCTTCCCCAGTGTTTCAAGATGCATTGAAAATTGACATTACTGATGCAGAGAGCCATTCATCAGCTCTTCTGAAGCTGTTGATTATGAGTTTTCTAGATTGTAGAAGCCCAGAGAGAATAACTGCTGTTTAACATTTTCCTTGGTTACTTTTGGAATAAAAGGTATTCTACGCTGCTTAAGAAATCACTGTGGTGTCTGTCTTTTTCTAAATACAGAACAGAAGATACAGCTATTAAATGCCCTATTTTGCATTCCTTCTGCTCCTGGGCCAAGACAGCAGTTAAGATTCCTTAAAATCTCTGCCTTGTTTCCATTGTTTCCCACTTTCTGAAGAGGGAAACCTGCTGAAATTGCGGAGTTTATTTGGCTAGAAATCTGGCACATGCATGCTAGCTCTCGGGGGACAGTGATACCTACATCTAATGCTAATGAACTCACTGATCAGCTTAGCTCCAAAGTTCAGATCATTCCAATTTGAACCAAGCAACCTCCACAGACTGATTTTTGGAAAGAGATTTGTGGTGGTTAAAAAAAAAAAAAAAATCTTTTTTCCAAAGGAATTTTTCTGAAATGGTTCCTTTTGTTGAAAACTATGTTATTGGCCGATGCTCAACCTTTATTCATCTATATTACATGTTCTGCATGTGCCTAGAATACAATCAAGGCAAGTATTAAATATTAATCTTTGCTCCTAAGGAAAGCTGTCTGAAAAGAGTTTCCTTAAATCTCTGCTCTGCTTAAAGCTTGCACTGGCTCTAAATCAAAAGTAAATTCAAGACTAATATGTCATGTAGCCATATAGCACCACTGTCATCCTCAGGGACTGAAGGCAAAAATACAACTCTCTCTTTTAAATGCTTTCTGAATCATTTTGAAGTATTGCATCATATGTTCTCATCAGGAGCAGCATAAGTCTCAGAACAGTCTTAGCTTATGGAAGGTTCACATCTGAATTGCTGGACCATTTGGATTAAATTGCATTTAACTGCTTAACAGAGCCAATGAAGGTGCTAAGGGAGTTGCTAAAAATCTTCAGGACAGTAGGAGTTTGCTCCACTGTGTCTAAATTGCTAGCATCAAAACCCTCATACCACTCATGGAAACATGCCTGGTTAAAAGGAGCTATGGATAACGGATTTTATGAACAACCAGTCCAATTGAGAATAGCTATTTTGTTGCCTAATAGCCATCACACATTTGTTAAACTAGATCTGCGAGCTATAAGGAGTTTCTTCTCTGCGATGAGTGAGAGGAATCAGCAAAATAGAGATATTGCTGGGGAAAAAAAAAACCCAAACAACCTCCTGGAGTTCTTTGGTGTTTTGTGGGTTTTTTAACATGGGTGAGAATTTTTTATTCCACTTTCAAAACTAATAGTCATGGTAAGACATGCAATAGAACTGGAAATTTCACAAGTTGAGAGGCAGTGGCAAAAGAGCAGATTGTAATGGAAAACCTGTGCAGTCTGACATGCAGCTCTAATGACAGCTCGAGCACTTGTGTGGCAGAATCGTGTGCCTGCACACCTATGCTTTATCAGTGTTTTATTTTACTCTATTTTCATGCTGAAGCCCCACATCAAAGCCCCAGCTGCAAGCAGTCTGTATGCTATGTGCTCACATGTACAATCAGACAGATATCCTGCGATGATGCTGGTTAAAATAAATAGACAGCAGAGGAGGAAGAGTGGATAACTCCTTGCAAAGAAGAGAGAAGCCACTGGTTTAGCTCCCCTCCGCAGACAGAAGCAGGATCTATGCTGCACAGGCAATGCTGGATGCTGAGGGGAATGATCATTACCTGCCATGATTTTGTGAGAAAAGAGTCTTAGGATATAAAAAGAACAGAATAGAATTTGTACCTTTTTATTTAAGCATAGTCCAGCAAAGCAAATCTCCCCTCTGTAATTTTTGTGCCTTGTGACAGTATGAATGTTTACCACTATTGCTGGTCACCATAACTCTGGCCACAGCAGTTTGCAGCAACTGAGAGCATACAGTGGCCACTCCATAAAGTGATCAGAGTTTTAGAGTCTCTAGAGTGCATTTGCTGCTTATGGGAATATGAAATACTGTACCTTGGTGCCTTTATGAGAGGCCCAGACTGAAGGAAGTTCTTCATCCTTCAATGACAGGTGGTGGTCTGAGATAAAAAAAATAAATTCAAATTGAACAGACATGTTTTTCAGAGAGCAAAGGCCTAGCCTATGCATCTTCCTGGATGATGGGGCTCCCTTTCAAGCTGGTATTGTGCAACTGTATTTGATAAGAGCAGATCCAGACACACATGGCAGCAGAGGAAAAGGAGGCATCAAGCTTTCAAGCCTGGACTTGGAGCAGTGTGGAAGATCAGACATTGCATCTATCAGGTCACCTGATAGAGAGACCTCATTTCTCTACTAGCAGCAAAAATAGTGTGGACCTTCCAGAGCCAGGACCAGGCAGGGGCACTTCTGTGGGCACACTCTTGGATATAAGAGCTGGAGGGGTAAGGTCACTGAGAAACCAAATGACAGAGAAACACAGTACAAGATATAAAGATGTATGGTGAGAGTTGAAAAATCAGAATGAGCAGCAGCTTCGAGGCATGATGATGGGTTTTGTTTGCTTGCAAGGACGGTGAGGAAGTTCCACAAATAAATCACCATCTTCAAAGCCAAATGGTAATTTCTTGATATGAGGCAGTTAGGGGCCTTTCACTCAGTCTTGTGTTCCAGACATCAGGGCATCCTTCTCAGGTTGAATTTTTTTGTGGAATGTGTGCTGCTCTCCAGAACACAGGCTCTCTTCCTGCAGTCTGGCAGTGCCTCCTTAACTTTCCATGGAGTGCTTCTGAAGGCAACGTTTTCTCACACAGACAACGAATTTTAAGAATTCAATCACCAACTTTGTACTATCTGTAGAAACTCACAGTTGAAAATGTTGGCCTTTGGACTTTGCATTCTCTCTAAGAGTAAAATACTATTTAATCTGTCATATATTTGTGGGGCTGAATATCTGCAAACATCCTCAATATTAGAAAATCTGCAGTTCACAATATTGCAAATATCCCAGATGTTAAAGAGCTGAGATGGTTATGTTATTATTTAAAACATTGAAGCATATAGGACTGCATGTGATCCTACAGTCTTAGTCAGAAGCCTCGGTGTTCTGCGTCCAGATTTGTTGCAAGTCAGATATGAAGGGCTATGAATGTGTGTGTGTTAAGGCATCATGAATTGCTGCTGTGGAGATAGCTATTTATCATTGCCTCCCACTGTGAGGGTGGAATAAGCAGTCTGAATGTCACATATACTGTATTTATAATGGTGTTTTAAGGTCATCTCTGTGTGCAGATGCTCTAGACAAAGGAACTTAAAAGTACAGAGGCGTCTGTTGCGAGGAGCTAAATAGATTTGAGATTATTATTTTGTAAAAGCTGTATTTTAGCCAGAAAACACTGCTGCAGCCACTCTGTCCCTGGTAACTTTCCAGTCACCAACAGCTGGCAATTAGCACTTACACAAAGATGCCTAAACATTGTCCAGCCAAAGGCTTCAGAGGCACTTGCCTGGAGCTTGAGGGCTGCACCTATTTTACATAAAATGGAGCAGATTGTGGCTGATTTAATCTTTCCAATGGAGCTATGGCCCATAAAAGCTTCTGCTTCTGGCATGCTTTGCTGTACCCTGATCAAACCATTGCCCTATTGTGGAATTCAATGGGCCACATTTAGCCTCAAGGTTGTATTCTGGTTTTCCAGTGAATTATGCTAACTACTGACAAAGCCCACAAAGCCTTTCAATCCAAGTGTGGAAAGGCAGCAGTTAATCACATCTCTTTGTACTCAAAGAGGGGAAAAGACTTTGCCAAGATATAATAGAAGTTCTGATGATATAATTTTAACAGTAATTATGAACAGACTGCTCATCATTTGTGCTGAACATTGTGCAAGAGAGAAAGTTTCTGACCTGAAAATGTACAAACTCATTATAAGGCAAGAAAAGACTTTTATGAGTCTAATTTGACTCATAAAACTCCTGAAGAAGAAGCCTGGGGAAGAAAAAAATGCCAGTTACTGTGAAAGACAGATGGTGATGTCAGTCCCTGCCTGGAAGAGTAAGGGATGATCCTTTCATTTGTGATCGTGGGGCTGGGCTCACCCTCCCAGGCTGGAGATGGACTGAGTCCATGTCTCCTGCTGACTGCATGGGTGCTGTATTGAAGTGAGGTGTGGGCACTCTGCCCCAGCCATATTTTGGCAGAAAAGACTGGCACTCCTCCTCCATCCCTCCCCCAGCTGTCCTGTTGGAAGGGTTGCTGAGCTATCTAACGCAAAGGAGAATTACAGACTGTGAATCCTGGTCTGACAGATTGACTTTCCTGCAGTCTGGAAATAGATGTCTGAACTCCTAAGAGGGGTATGATTTAAGAAGCAGCCTTTTCCTCGGTGCGTCCCAATGGCTAGTCCAGACACCTCCTGGTCACAGTGCAGGCTGCTGGGATGTGCCTCAGGGACTGCTGGCTCTGCACGTGGTCCTAATTCCTGGCAGCCAGGAAATTCATGCAGGGCAGGAGCCTGAGCTTGGCAACCCCAGAACACAACCTCTGTGTTCTTATAAAGTCTGTCACCATGCAGAAGTGTAAGCCCAGACCCATGGCTGTGACGTTTAAGACAGGATGGATGTTTAGGGATTCTCACCTGACTTTTGCTTGGTTTGGCAGATGTGCTTTTTTCACACCGCCACTTCTTCTTTTACAGTGCAAAATATATACAGACACCATATTCAGTGCTGAAAAATGTAAATTAGTGCTCAAGGGAGAGTGCACAAACTTAATTCCATGTGCCTGACAATTGACTACAGACTATTTCTACCTTTCAGGAGATCTCGAGGACAGGGAGAGAGCACTCCTGAAATGGCAGCTCAATATTTGGAGAGGTCAAGAAAGTAAATAGAGCATAAGGAACTAGGAAGAAAGGAAAGAGATAAGAAATCATGATCCATTTTTATTCTCCTGAATAAATACAGGGTCACAGCTCCTAGCAACGGGAGGAGCTAAGCTCCTCCTAACAAGGTAAGCTAAGCTACCTCCTAACAACCCAAATACAGGGTGTACTTGCATTTTTTAAACTGAGTGTACATCTGATGGCCCCATCAGCTGTGGCAGAAAGGGGAAGATAGCAGCAAGGGAATCTGAGATGAATCAGTGTATGAAAAGGATGTGTGAAGACACATTAAGTATAACTCCTAGCCTAGAAAAGGGGTGGCCTCAGGAGAACATTACAGGAGTCTGTAAAATCAAGTCACTCGAATGGGACATTTGTGGAACTCATCACTTCAGTCACTTAATAATGTCCTTGACAACAAAAAAATTAGACAAACTCACAGAAGGCGAGTCTGTTGTGGGTTACCAAACACAAGGATACCATTTGTCACTCCTGAACTGTTGAAGGTGCAGGTCACTGGGGATGAGAATGAAAAATCAAGGTTCTAGCTCTGCACATCTGTCCTGTTCCTGCATTCTTTCTCTAAGCATTCGTTGCTAGGAGCTGTGACACTAACATCAATGGACACAGAGCTGAACCCAATTTATAATAAGCTTCCAATTCTCTTTCGCCTTTCTTGAAAAGGCTTCAAAGGGGAGAAAAATATCAGCTGAGACAGCTGCTTGCATCTCTTCCTACATAAAGGGGGAGGTTTTTCTTCAGACATATTCACCTTTGCTGAATATGTTGGCCTTGTGCATTGTGTTCTGAGGCAGATACTTCAGAATACACTTCTACATACAAACATGCCACATGATTTTCTTTCTTCCCTGCTTGCAACAATTAAATATGTAAAAATGATCCCACAAAAGCTTATGAAAACCAGATCCCCCTATGCCCTGAAGGACAGAGGTTTAGGATAGGGAGATAAATAGGGTGACAGGAAGAGTCAAGTACTTGCTCAAGCTTATGCATGCTCTGTAGTAAAACAGGGAACTCCAGAAATCCTAACAATCCTTCTTAATATCACCACTGCCTCTTCACCACCACCACATGCAATCCACTTGTCTTCCATCCCTCTGGTTGGAATAGACAGACATTTGTTTTGTTACCAAATGTGAGCACATGTTCAGACTATCAGTGCCTCAGGTGGGTCCTTGCTGCTGCACAGGTGGCATTTGCATGATGGCTCCCTCCATGCATCCCCTGCACTCCAGAGCTAGGAGCAGTTGCTGCTGCCACTGTGCCCAGGGCACCCTCACCAGCACGGGACAGAAAGCCCATACCAGAGCACCTACAGCTGCTGGCATTAAAACCTCACCTTCCCACTGTCAGCAGGACACCCAAATTACCTCTGCAGCTGGAAGAGGTATGATGTGACCCTTTTGTGATCAGCGGTGATTTAACTCTTGGAGGGGAAGAGAAGCTCAGAGTCAAGTAGAAGGAGATTTTTATCTCTTGTGAATCAGTGTGTTGGTGGAAGGGAAATGAATATTTTAATAAATTATTCACAACCTCTCTCCCCCCTGGAATGGGCTAAGGAGTGTAAATAGGCTTCCTGCTGAACAGGTTGAAAAGAACTCTGTGTTTCAGAAGGACTGAGCCACCTTTCTGCTGAGTACAAGTAATACAATGCCGAGATGTGCTCTAAAAGCATAGTGGTAAATGGCGGGGGGCAGGGGGGGAAGAAAAGTTAGTTGCTAGCAGTGCACATCTTAAAGAAAAATAGCAACCAGATGATGATGCAAAGTGTAAAAAATGCGTGGATAGAAATCCTCACATCTTCACACGCCGAGATTATTTCATCAATAGTTGGATGAAAATGCATTGCCTTGTCCTGATGAAGGGCTTAAAACCTTGCAGGGACTCCATTCTACCAGTAAAACTGATTTTCAGAGTCCTGCTTGGACCATGACTTCTCATGGACAAGCTGAGGGCAGTGGTGGCTGTTCTGTGGTATGGGAAGAGTCCAGGGGCACTCTGGAAGCTGAATTCCTGAAGTAGAGACAGGCTGCACAGGCTCAGCATCTTGTACCAAACTCTCACAGTGATCTAATTACTGGAAGTGAAGTGTGTGACATCTGGAGAAGTGCCTGAGCTTCAGAGTGGCTTAGGCAGCCAGTGAACCATGCCCTGCACCAGGTCCCCACTGCTGCACTCACCTAGCCACTCGTCAACTGCAAACACAAGTTTGGTCGCCAGCTGTCGGGCTGGGTGTTGCTTTTGGCTGAAAATGCAGTGTACAGTGCTTGTGATAAAAACCAACCTCTCTGCAGGATTTCCCCATGCACTCCAGTAGGGAGGCATTAATTAATGAAGGGCACACGCTTTGGTGTGACGAGGCTGCTGACACCTTCCGTGCAGCCAGGAGTAAGACACTATGAGGATTTCTCAAAATTACAAGAGAAAATTTCCACACATCTCAGGAAAGGTATTGCAGTCACCATGAGATAATCCTCTTCTGGATCTCATTAGGATGGGTGAAGATGAATTAATCACTTGTTTGGAAGGGCTGGTTGCCTAGGGATCAGTGATCATGACCTGATTGCGTTCACTGAGTAGACAAAAGATGGTTGCTGTTTGGTTCTTCAAAAGGGCTAATTTCCCAAAGTTAAAGAAAATTACCAGTGAAATTAATTGGAATGAAAGGTGTAGAGAGAGAGAGAGATGGGAATCCTTTAAGAGAACTAATTAGCTGTCGAGAAAGCCACACTTTCACACTCCAGAGATAGGAGAGCTCTGGCTAACAGACCTCCTTGGCTCATCTGCAAAGAGAATGCAATTAAAAATAACAAACCAGTATATCACACAGAGAAAATAGATAGCAAGGGGTACAAATAAGTAGCTCTTTAAAGCATAAGGCAAGGGACAAAGGGAAGAACTAGAAATATAATAGAAACAAACGTGTAGACAAGAATAAGGCCACTTGCTAGATAAGGATGATAAAACTGTTAGCAATAATGTGGAAGAGGCAAAAAGGGGGAATAAACAGTCTGCATGGAAAAAAGCAGAAAATGGATACATTATTACATGAAGCTGAGTAATTTAACAGAGTTCACAGGTGTTGTGTCAATATTTTTTTGGCAGATTTAATATTAAAACTTCAAAGAATGTGAGAGAAGAAGCCACAGAAACAATTTGAAGGCTTAGCTACAAGGGGTATTTTATTACAAAATGTTTTCTTCTTTTGCAGACATAAAATGAAATTTACTTGGCAGAAAAACATGAACCAGTGGCTGGAAACTGAGTACAAAGTGTACCTTTTTAACAATGAGTGTAATTAACCATTGAGAGAACTAGAGAAAATCAGTGACCCTCTGTAAAACAGGTTTTGGCCCCAGCCATGTTTGCTCTTCAGCACCTGGCCAATACTCATGAGATGCTGGTGAGCAAAGGAAGACTGCTGGGTTCCATCAAAGTACCAGGGAGGAAAAAGCTTTTTCCAGCAGCAGAGGGAGAGTGGGTTGTGGATTTTGGTTGTGTGGACTGACTTCAGCGTTTCCTTTTGACCACAAGCAGAGATCCTGAAACTAGAAGGTCTGTAAGAACAAAGAGAAAAAACAGCTATTCCCTGAGAAAACCAACAGCTCAAAGCTGGAGGTAATTTGGGAGGGCATGAATAATTCTTTAAAAGGTGCATATTTGCTTTCAGTAGCCCCTAGTGTACTAGGCACTGAGAAAGGAAATGTTCGTTTAAGGAGAAATAAAGAAAGCCACAGCTGCGATTTGACTAATTGCAAAATGCAGTAGGGAGCTGGCTGGGGACAGGTCAGTGCCACAGTTCACCTTGCACTCTCTGAAACTTCAGCCTTCCTCATCAAAGGCTTGATGATGCCAATACATTTCTAGGTTGTCCTAGCTTGCTGGAGCCAGGCCTTAAAGATCTGGGCTTGGTTGCAACCCAGTCTGGTTCAGTACAAAGAGCATACCTACTCCTAGTGCTAAACAAACCTGGCAGTAAAAGCATTTCCTCCTCCTTGGTGAGGAAAGAGGGTACAAATGAACTCCAGTCTTTAAATATTTCTTGTCATCTTCAACAAACATCTGCATTGAATAGGAGCATTATGTACTTACCATGAACCATTATGAAATGTGGGAGTATTTTACCTCAGGCACATAAGCAGGCTCTGACTGCTGGTCATAGTCCTGCTTGTGAGTTGGGTGAGGGCAGCATCAGCTTCTCTCTGGACAGTGCTGTCAGCAACCTGCACAATCCATAGGCCATGATTTTACAACAGCCATATCAAAATTAGGAAAATACCACACCATCTTATTTGCATTTTAGAAGAAGGAGATGAGACAGAGTCTGATCTAAATGATAACGGTGTTTCTAAGAGCTTTTGTAGTCAATTAAGTTGGAAACAGATAAGGCACAAGAACAGGCACAGAATGCAAACCAAGAAGTATTCAGATGAATGAAAGGGGAAACCTGATAAGGAAAGGCAAAGGGTGAATCATATTAAGTATTCTTCAGGGTGGAAAAAATAGGCTGCTAGTTAGCCAATAGAAGCATGAGAATTTTTTTTGTAATGGTATTTGGTTTGTAATGGTATTTTGTCACTTTATATTGAAGTGTGTTTTCTCATGATGGAAGCATCATATAGCAATGCACAAATATACAAATATAAAAAAATAAAGTGCCTACTACTTCTAAAACAGGAACCCAGCCTAGCAAGGCTATCTCACAAATGACCTAGGAGCAGGACCAATTACTGCCTGTGTTTAGAATGGATCCAGTGTGAGTGAGGGTCTTGGACAAAGAAATTTGAAAGCACGTCATTAGAAAACATGCAGAATAGAATCCTAACCTTTCCTCTGTCACCCCCGTCCCGGGAGGTGACACAAGAACGACACGGAGCAGCTCTGGTGGTAGCAAACTGAAAAAACTTTTTATTAAAACATCTGACTCCATATTTATATCTTTTTAAAATCCCAGTGTCATTGGAGGGTTACAGTGCCACCTCCTCAATGCCACTGGGCAACCCAACTGTCTGTCAGGTTGCTCATCCTCCANTCTTCTGATCTCTGCAATGCTTCAGAAAGGCATAGAAAAACCTGTCATCAGTTTTGCATGTTTGCAAAGACTCAGGGTATCATACGCTACAGCCTCTAGTGCTGATTTCTACAGCACAAAAAAAATTTAGTGCCCTGGCATTGAAAGCATTGCACAGGTTACAGCTCAGTAGTGGATCAGAATGCTGCATAGCTTCCAAATGTAAAATGTCAACACAATTCATAATATTTTCTAGACTGACACTGAAAAGTGCTTTCCAAACCTGTATGACCTGATTATTATTAACAATTTATGAAAGCCCCTGCTTTATGGATGGATAAGTGACTCCTGGGAAATGGAAGACCACGTGTACAGAAATTCATATTCCAATGATGACTTGCAGTCCCTTGCTCTAATTACTGGACCAGGCTTCCTGTGATGGGTGCAGCACAGTGGCTTCATGCAATCAATGGCCCTGTAATTAGGAAGATGTGCAATATTCTGGAAAATAGCCACACCTTTTCTGAAGAAATTTCTTTCTTCAGTATCACTGAGTTTAATTCACATTATCTGAAATCACCCCAAATCCAGCCTGAATTTGATCCCATGGATATCTTCATTTGCAGAGCTTCAGCAGTTTTTTCATCAGTCATTGCAGGATGAGTTATATTCATGCAAGGATGTCAGCACTTGGTTTGTGATAAGATGCAGCAAGGAAGTGAAATGAGGTGCAGTTATTGGCTGATAATAGCAGTCTTGACAATATATAACTTTGGTGTGGACAAATGAAATATGTTCTGTGAAAAGGGGCTGATGTCCAGCACTTAAAATAAATGTTTTTGAAGTGCTAGTAGACCTGCTCTATAAACTACCACAAGACTATGCAAGGAATGCTAATCCATACTGGCCATCAGGGGAANCAAGTTTTAGAATCAACTGCTCCTTTACATTGAACCTGTCAGTTTAACTACATATCCATCTCATCATGCTAAGCCAAATTTAAAGGGGCTCACCAGGGTGTGCTAATGAATAAGTTTTTTTTTTGCAGGGCAGCAGTGCCCACAGTAACTCTGCTGTTTTGTCAGTGTGACTTACTACAGTGCATGTATCCTGACAAATTAATAATGGTTCATGTTTAAACAAGTCATACTGGACCCCTAAAAAGAGTGTGTAGTTGCATATTCTGCATCAAGTTAAGCCCACATAGAACCAGAGATCACGGAGGCCATGAACTGCTTGAAAATAGACATGTTTGCTCTGTCAGGACAGGGCTCTTCCCTGAGGACCAATGATCACATCCAAGAGTGTTTTTTCCAGACCCTCCCAAATTAAATTAGTAAATAGGGAATCAGGTGAGACAACAGTGCTACTACAGTCAGAGAGCTGCTTTCTCTGGCATGGTAGCACTATCAGTGGAAAGAAGACAAGGAAAGTTTCTTTTTTAGAATGCAAGATTTTGTTTCATAAAAAGAAATTTAAAAATGCAATGGTTATTCCAACCATTGCAATTATGTCACAAAACCTGTGTTTCTAAAAATGCATTGAGTCTGCAATACTGTCAGTAATAGTAAACTGGAGAGACTTGGAGAGCTATGCTCCTCTTTATCTCTTTAACATGCATAGCTTCATTGACTGCTGCAATTATTTCTGATTGACACCTAAGTGAATTAGAAACATGTGCGGCACATCTTAACTGCACATGAATTGTTGCACTGTGCTAAGAAAAAAAACTTGGAAAACTCCATTTTTCACCTCATGGGCCTTTTCGTTGTTCCTTGAGGCCATGAACTCAATTTATAGGTTCCCATAGCCACATCAGCTGTTGTAACATGTGACATCTCATCTTATTTTGCAAAACAGTATTATCTAAGTGGATTTTTGACTATTTTTTATGTGGGTTTTTTTGTTTGGTGGAATGGTGGAATCTTTTGTTTGTTTTGCTTTGTTTGGATTTGTTGTTGTTGTTGTTGTTTTGGGTTGTGGGGTTTTTTGTGGTGTGTGTGGTTTTTTGGTTTGTTTGTTTGTTTTTGTTTGTTTGTTTGTTTTCTTTTGTTTTTTGTTGGTTTTTTTTTTACTTTCTGGATACCAGCCATCTCTGAAAATATCTGAAAATGGATGCTCTGGGCAGACAGTCACAATATCACTTTGCAAACACCACATGCTGAGAATTTTGTGATTTCAGAAACCTATAGCTTTTTACCTCGGGAAGTGAGCCCCAGCTCACACGTGTCAGCCCAACTTCATGCCCACAAGCCATGTGTCCCTCTATCTGCACAAGAGGCCAGTGCCTGGGACAAAGTATGACAATCCCACCCAAGGAAGCCATGGGGAGTCTATAGCCTCCAGCAGGAGCAGCAGGTCTCAGCTGCAGAGCAGAGAGCCAGTCTAAGGTCTGAGGGGAGGAACAGCTCTCCTACACTGCAGAGTTAACATTAGCTGGATTGGTGGCCCTGCTGGGATCCATCCCCATACACAGGATTGATTGCCCCTTTGGGCTGGGAGGGAGCTGCAAGCTTCAGCCAGCTGGCTGGTGGAGCTCCACCTCTGGCAGCAGTCCCAGCATCCAGCCATGGGACACTAATCCCGTCCTTCATCCTGGCTGGTAACACTTCCCATCATCCCACACTATTGGATGGGTAAATACAAGGCTAGTTCAGGAGAAACCTTGTGCTATCCTGGGGAACTCCTGCACCCAGGAAGCACGGGCAGAGTGAAAAGTCTTCAGGGCTGGGCTGTGACAAGAGAGCACGAGGTGGCTTCTGTCCTACTGCAGGAGCAGCACCAGGTGGTGCCAAGCTCCTTTGCCATCCCCAACACCACCCTGTCTACCTGTGATGCTCCTTGCAGGTGGGGAAAATGCTGTGCAGGTGGAGGTGCAGGTCACACTTCTCCTCTGAGCACTTTTGGGTGGCCTTGCTAGCTTCTGCTGCCCTGGATCCCTCAGGTCCAGGCTGCTGTCACCTCACGTGGGGAGGTCCAGCTCAGCAGGAATTCCCTGCCTGGGATCTGAGCTTTTCTCCTCTATGGGATGCATTCTGTATTTCTCTTCTTGGTGAAATAAAAGGTATTTTTTATCTTGCCATTTTCCATCTGAGCCATAATTTATGACAGACCATAGACAGTTCAACTAGGCCCTTAGGATGTCTGAAACCTTTATGGTAAAAAAAATAAATCAAACATATCTGAATGCCTGGTGAGGACATTTAAAATCAGCCACAACGATTTGATGAAATGTATTTAAACAATCAAAGAAAATTTAGTGCATGGGATGTTTTTCTTAAACATTCACCAAAAACATTTTTCAAATATTTTGAGACTGGGGAGGGGGGAAGAAACGACAAAAAACAACAAGAGCAAGAATAAAACAACAAGCCAGTTTATTTTAAATGGAGAATTAGGGGGGAAAATGGATTAATTTCCTTCTGGTATTTTTAAATTAAAGATTCTGATGTTCATTCTGGAGTACAGTTTTAATTTTAAAACTAATTACATTTTAATGGTTATATTTTAAAAGGATTAAATCAAACAAAATTTATATTATAAAGGCCCATAATATAACTTTTGCCCATAACAAAAGTAAACAGATTTTCAGTGTAAATAAAGTATTTTAAAAATTTTACTTGACAAAAATCCCTGAACATTTTCCATATCCTATCCGTTGAATTAATTTTCTCCTCTTCTTTTTGTCTTTTTCAATTATGAATCTGAAAAATCAGCTATTTGCTGAGTTGTGCTGAACAGGCCAACAAATACTTTGGGTTTTTTCCCCACATGTGTACCTAGGTCTTTTTCTCAAATTTTACATAATCTATACTCATGCACAATCTTAATTGTTTCTATAGTCAGCATTAGGAAAGTTGGAGCAAGACCAATGGCTGAAGGAAGCTTCTGAAACTGGAAATGCTGACAGTGTTCTGGACCATTTTGAGACCTTCTTTCACAATGTGTCTGTGTAGCCATCATCTCACAAAGAGCTTTTTGTGGTTTGTACCTAGAGGTGCCACCCGAATCAGTGATGCTACCCAGGGGGGAGTTTGAGATGTTTTCAAAATGATGTAGATGTGTGTTTTAATATGATTTACATATAAAAGAGGAACTAAATGATAGAAGTGTCATGCTGAGAGGCCTTATTTCAGTGGAGTTTTCTCTCTTTAGGGAGGAACATTTAACATATTTATTTCTATAAGGTCATACTACAGGAAGTTCAGCTTGGGGAAATGTGAAAACTAACTTCAGGTTTTAAATCAAATTTCAGTCCTTGTGATTTCAGTTCTGCCAATCTATGTCTGAATAACAGGACCCAACACTCTGTACAGCCCAAATGGAAATATACTCAAAACTGACAGTTCCTGCTAGTTTACAGCCACAGGCTTGTCAGATTGAACTTGAAATCTGACCCAAGCATACTGAAAATTCATCCCAAGTTCTCTAATGCTGCCTGATGAATTTTGCCTGGCAGCAGTTTTTATTAAAAGGGGATTTCTTGAAGTATGAGAAGTAGCTCCAAGCCATCTCAAAAGCAGTAATTATTTCAGTGTTTCCTGGTTGCTAGATAGAATCCCAGATCCTTGGAACAGTGCAAAAAAATTAGCAATTTTGTGTCAAATCAGCATGAAAATGCTTTAGATTTGTCACAGAAAGGGGCCTTGTGTAAAATGTGTTTAAGATTCAATGAAACACTTTGTCCAGCCCAAAACAAAATGTTTTCTTTCATGCAAGGCAGTTTTTATTCTTGCAAAATGAATGTGGGTCAGTGGTATTTAGCAAATCTTGTTTCATAAGATAACAGAACAATTTCCCTTAGTTTCCCAAAGCTTTCCACAGGAGAGAAAATTGGGAGGTGTGTGTGAAACTTTAACAAATTTTACTTCACTTGTAATCAGTTTCCTTTCATCTGAAACTGTTTATTTTTTAGGTGAATAAACATTTCTACCAAACTCTTTCAGTCAGCTCTATTTGGAGTCAATATGCTGTGTAAGCATTCCTCACCCTCCCAACTGCAGTGAAGTCCGGTGACTGGTTGCCCTGTGGGGTTAACCTGGGCTATCGATGGTGTGTATGTGCTAGATGTGCCAGAGGACTGCTAATTGCCTGATTAAAGCTCTTTTCTGATTTTTGGGTCGAAATGAATGATCAAGTCTAAAAGGCTCATAGTGTGAGGCAAGAATAGCAAGTTTTCTTGGGGCTTCCTTATACCCAGCTCATGGCCTCACAGACTCATTCCTTCAGAGGCTGATAGGGAAATGAGTATCTAAGGAATGAAGAACGACTTCAGGCTTTGCTATTTTTCTTTTGCTTACAACGGACTAGGCTTTATTTCAGGCTAAAAATTTGGCCTCAGGGAGCTCACTGTGCCAAGGTCAGAAGTACACAACCACGTGAGAGTTCTCTGTCACATTTAGAAAGTATTAGTGGCATTTCATAGATTTTATTTAAACAGTTACCTTACTAGAAGATTCATTTAGCAAAGTTCCTCCCATGTGGAAGAACTGTAGAAGAAAACACAAATCTGCCCTCCTTTCAAGTTGAAGGGGATTTTAAAACCATTTCAGCTCAAGCAGCTGCATTTTGGTGGAGAATGAGGGCAGGCTGTTGTGGACCATACCTCTCCTTAGGGCAGGATGACCGGAGGCAGCTGACTGGGAGCCCGTTCATGGCTGGTGAGCAAGTTCCCAGCAAAGCCACACAATGTAGAAACATCCTCTCTCTCAGACACATTACTGAGGATCTTCAGCTTCACCCCATTGTATTGCAATGAGCAGGTGGTGCAAAGCAACAGTATTTGGCTTTGTTTTCGGATTTAGCCAACAATAGTATGCCAACAATGTAAATAACAAATTTATTTACATACAAAAAATAATACTGATGTTCAGAAGAATCAGATAAAACTCTCTCAGAGGTTCATAGTAAACAACATTTATACCTTTTTTCAGATGTTTCATTAAACACAGTTTCAGTAGCTTTTTATGCATCTTGCAAGTCTCTAAGGTTGACAAGTGAAAAGGATGGAAAACAATTCTAAGAGAATCTATTCTTGTCTTTCTCTAATGGCTTATAGATCCTGCTATTTCCATAAATGCTCCTTGAAGGGAAACTGTGTGGGATTTTAATGGCTTTTTGAGTTCATTTGGGTGTCACTTGCTTTGATGTATGCAAGATAGAAAACAACAGTATGTCTGAAAGCAACAGTCAATGGGGTTTAAGGTGAATGGCAAGTACCATGTTTAGGAATACACTTATCTTGGGGTTATTGCACCCTAATCACAGGAATAGCATTGAGTTATCACTGTTTTGTGTGTAAGGAAGAGTCTCTTTACTGCATTTTAGAGGACATAATAGAGATGTATTATGCTTTTATAAGCAAGATATTTTTTCCCATTTGCAACAGGTTGCTTATAACCTCAAGTTTAAAATAAATGTTTTGGGACAATGATTGTACTCAAATCTAACTTATAGATTTTCACAAACCTTTTGACAGTAAAAAGTCGTCTGGAGTTACCTGGCTAAGGGACAGAAAGGTTCTATAAAAGTGTTTTACTGTTGCAATATTCAAAATAAGCCTTAGTTGTAACACCTGTGGGAGAAGCTCTAAGGTAAAATGGTATTTGGAACGATTCTTGAATAATATTCTGTGAGGAAATAATTAGGTTAGGGTTTCTCTTTCAGTCTACTTTCTGTTTGGGAGGGACTTCAGCTCTTACTTACTGTGTCCTTCAGAGTATGTCACCAGTGACTCTCCTACCCCCAGTCCAGCTGTGCCACTGCCCCACTGGGCACCACTGCACCATGTACTCACTTCTTCCAGACTAGCTTTGTCCATGAGTATTTACCTCCCTGTATAAAATGTATCTCTTATTTAAACCTAGGTCCATTATTTAATTTTTGTTACCACAATTGTGGGCCAGGACTTTGAGGACTGTGCAAAAAAAGCAGAGGAAAACCAGACAGTGCCTATGGTCTATGGAGAGCTGGATGTTTCAGCTACTTGACACAGAAGGTGAAACTTTGAGAGAAGTACTATCTTGCAAAAGCTACTATTTTTGCTGAAACATATCCTCCCATATTAGGTGTCCATGTATCAGGAACATCCAGACTCTGGTTGACAACCTCAGTACTTTCAAAGCATCCTGCAGCAGTTTTGTCTTTAAAAAGGGGTTAGATGTAACTAGATCAGGGGATATATGTCCCTTATAGGACAAATGGGAGCAAGCAGAAGAGTACTGTTTTCAGCTGAATGTACTTAATCAGGCTTGACTTTAAAGGTGGGCCCAAGTAGCCACCAGAAAGCAATTGTTGTGGTCACAAACAGCAAATTTTCAAGTTCATTGTAATGATTATCTACTAAATATAATTATTTTATAAATGTAACAAATGGAGAAGTCTATACAAACTGATAAGCAGAAGTGCAAAATGCCAACTCAGATCAAATCACTGAGCCAAAAGGAGTTTTTGCTACCTGTATTGGAAAAGAAATGTGCTTTATTGGATGAGGACCAAAAAATGGGTTTTTTTACATGAGTTTTCTTGTTGTAAGGGGTATACTGAGAAGAGCAATCTCTGTGTTTGGGCTACTAACTGAGACATTCTTGAAATTCACCTCGACTAGCAAATTATTTGAGTATTTAATCTTTACAGACTCTTGCTAAAAAGAACACTGATCTTTTTGTATAGAGGAGAAAAGGTATTTTGACACACTTTGTGCAGACAGCTCAGTTGTTTCTATGTCCATTGAAGGACAGAAAAATGCTGTTAACTGTGAGAATTAACTAAATTTGGGCTGTGATTTATAACTTCTGACAACAGCCCTAAGCAAAGCTGACTTGGCATAGTGGCATATGATCAACCTGGATCCATTAGTAACAAAGAACTCTTGATCCAGGGAGAAATGTTGATTACATAAAAAGGACACTAAAAAGTAGCCCAGTACATCAGCAGTGACATCCATTCCAGCAGATCCTGAGAAAAGGTGAACTTTGCCATCTTTCCTGTACAGCTTTTTATGCGAGTGGAGCTCAATGCATCTTCCTCTTGTTTACCTGTTACTGTAGATTCTACTGGATTCCTGACTCTCACAAGGCTCTGTACTGCCTATCTGAACTTCAGTGGCTGAAATAATCATTGTTCCTTGCTCTCTGCCAGAGCTGAGAATTGAATACTACCAGGAAAAATTAGTTTCATTTCCATTAGTTTTAATATCCCTTCCATTCAACTCTTTCATAGTTTTATCATGCCACGGTGCTACGGGCTTGAGGGGAAGAGAGGAGTGAAAAGCAGTCTAGTTGTGAACAGGTGATGGGCACAAGACCCATACAAGAAAGAAATGCCCTGCTTGTAAATGGTCTGTATTTCCTAGCAGCTGTGCTGCTTCTGAGCTGGAGTGGGTTGATTTTTCCATACATATAGCAGCGTATGCCCAAAGACTCTGCTGGCACTGGACTTTGGGTGACCTGCCTCAGTAGCTTGGCTTGCTGGAGCATTGGAGGAAAGCTGTAGGGTGAGGCCAGGCACAACAAGGCCTGTTCTCATGTGGTATGACACAAATTCACTGCACAGGCCCAAACCTGTGTGGTTTTGACACCCAGCTTCAGCTAGGAGACAGCAGAAGGCCTGTGAAGAGGCTTGAGAAAAAAATGAGTTAGCACTGCCTGCCCTGCTAAGAAGAACATTGATATGCCATTAAGAGAGTGTCCTCCTGCTTACCAAAGGAAAGTTTCCAGGAGTCAGTTCTGGGACAGTGGTGGGCTGGGACAGAGTTTGGAAAGAGGGAGGTCAGTCACGACACTCTGGCAAAGTGCTCCCCACCAGCACCTGCCTCTGAAGGGTGCTGTTTACCTGGAACAGCAGAGCTCCTAAGCTGGAACTGGCAAGTCAACATTGTACCAAACAAGTCCAGGTGACTTTTGTCCCTGTATCCTTGTGGCTGCAAGGAATAAGGGAATTAAAGCCTCTGTCCTTCCTCAACATCTGCAATACCTGCTTGAGGATGACACCCAAGCTGGAAGAGGGCTGAGCAAAGCTGAGCAGCTCCTGAGGACGGCACATTACATTTCCCCTTGCTATGTGAAGTTTAGAGAGTTACATTGGCTTGGACAACATCATTACCAAGGAAGAGTCCTTTTTCATCCCTATTTGTCCATAAGCAACAGTTTGGTCTCTTGTTGGAAGATTTCCACCTTCTAATTCCCATCAAGTCCCACCCACACTTGGGAACTTGCTGGGATACTTTGGGGACAAATGATACCAACGGCCAGAAGGACCTGTACCCAAGAAGGGAGACGCTGTTTGAGCCCTACTGCCAGTTATAGTTCCTGTCTCCAGCTGTCCCAGTGGCAGGACCTGGCTGCAACAGCAAGACCTGCATATGTGCTTTCCCAGCACAAACATATCCAATTTGTATTGGAGACAAAAAGTCCATTTGAATATAAAAGTATGTTGCCACTGTCAGTCACTGCAGCAAAGTTCAGCTGATGAGATGAGAGAGGAAAGGCTTCATCTTGTGCATTTGCAGGTGGGCTCAGTGCAGGCCATGGACAGGTCTGTGGTAGCTGCTGCAATGATACTTCATGTTGCAATGGGTCTGAAGAAACTCTGACAAAGGTCCTGCAGATCAACAGCCCCTGCACAAGTGTTTGCTGCCACAGACACATGTGCAGCATCAATCCCAGGTGCCAGCTGCTCTGTGAAAACACAGATTTGTGAGAAGCTCTACAGTGCATGAAATCAGCAGTAGTCACAGACATACTCCACAAACTGACATGGAAATGGGGAGTATTTATTGGAAGCTCTAGAATAGAGACCAGAGTGATTCCTTAACACAGAAGTTTCCCAGACTTTAGTTTAGGCAGGCCTCAGCAATTCTGCTGCCACCTCCCCTTGTTCTCTGCTCCACTCCCTGCTCCTGGAGGCAACCTGAAGCCTCCAAAGCCCTGCAATGGGGTGAAGTGAGTGGAAGAAACGGAGCACGGCCCACACGGTGATATTACACCTTTTCTTTCTTTACTCTTATACTCACATTCCACAGTCTCGGCATTTCTTTAATGAGGGGCAGCCCCCTTGAGCCAGGCTGGAAGAATAAGAGATTGTGACAGACAGAGAGGAATCCCACTTATTGCAGTTCACCCCTCAGTATGGGTGAGGTGTGGAGGAGACAGCAGCGCTACTGCCTGAGGCAAGTGTTTTCCCCAGCCACATGCAGCAAGGATCCCCATCACTTCTGTGCCCCTCTTCCAAGGGACAAGAGCAAGTGTTCAGGGTCCTCTGACATTATAGGAAAGTAGACAGTCACACAGGATGTTTCTGCAGCTAGTGATTTTATATTAGATAAATGTGACATTGCAGGTGTTGGAAGTGATCCACACTCACATGGATCTGGGGCATGAAACTGGGGCAGGAGTATTTGTTTGAAATATTTCAGAAATTGTCCTGCTGCTTCTGTAGAGGTGCTGCTAAGGAGTGGTGGGTCTTCTGACAAAACCTGGAGCTGGAACCATTTGGGGGATAAAGGAATGGGGCTTTGTTGCAGGAGATGGGTTTGCTTCTGCCCAGGGGTGGAAACTCGGCAGCGGTTCATTCTTTCCTTCCTCTCTTGTTGCCAAAGGCAGACACTAAGCTGCTCTGGGGAGCTGTAAATGAGTATAATTCAATACAGGGCCCTAAGTGAGCAGCAGCACACTTGGCTTAAAGCTATTCCTGTTATGGCCAGAGGCAGACATCTGGGATGGGTGGACAGATGATCTGATCTTGTGTGGAAATCTCATTGTGCCTCAGTCGCCATGTTCCACTTCGCTCTAATAAAAAATAATTTGATCAAATATTTTTGCACATTATTCTTCTGTTAGAATAATTATCCAATGCATGCCAGCTGCAGGAGTTTTTGCATCTTTTTCCTATGCAGTGGTTGGGACTGGCTTCTTGCTCTCCTCATCTGGATACTGGAGAGGCTCCTGCACTGGCAACTGCTGTGGTTGTGCAACAGGTAATAGAAGAGAGAAACTCTTCTTTTTCAAGGTGCACAGGAGTTAATTTATGCCCAAAATTTTAAACAGAGGATATACAAATACAGGAAACCCCAAAATGTTTTTTCCACCTGTTCTTGTTCACTCTGGGGAACAGAATTCTCTTTGCTCTTTTTATATCTAATGTCTGGGTTAAATTAAACATAAGCAAACTAACAAGTGAGGTGCAGTTACTGCACCATACTCTTCCCCAATGATTTCATGAGGGCAAGACAAATCTCTGACTCATTTTAAATCACCATAAACTCTTGCAATATTGCAGATGGATCAGAATTGTTTTTATTATTAATAATATACTAGAACACATCCATTTTGTGAAGGTGTGCATTTTGGGTTCACTGTCTTAGCATGCTTTTTAAATGGAGGTTTAGAGGTTTTTTTGCCCCCAGCCTTTCTTCTACCCACCCAGAGAAGGGTGGCCTAGGGTGCAGAGTGATTACTCCTAATTGCATGTTGATAGGCAAGGAGCACAAAATGTACTTCATCCCTGCTCCTGCAGCTGGTCTCTATGAAACAAAAACACTGAGTTGCTTATCTTGGAGAGGCTTGCTCGTTTTCCCAGAGAGAAAGTAATTTATGGTTTAACTGGTCTGAGCACTAAATCTGAGTAACAGGGATCCAGCCAGAGATTCCTATTAAAGGGTTAGTATCCACCAAAATTGGCTGATGGGGTGTTTTGAAACTCATTAATCACTGTGCTGGCAGCAATCAAATTAGAAACTCTGTGTTCTGCTGCTGACTTCCCATTTCACTGAGGGAGTTAAATGCAAAGCATGTGTTACTGGCATCAGTGATTTCAAAAGTGGGTGTTTCTCTGGATGTAAATGGTACTTAATAATGTTCCACCTTTGACTGAAACTAGGGCACGCCCTGCCATGAGGTTCTCATCATCTAATTACACTTACTCAATCTGAATTCAGATCATGCAATTCAAGTTGGGTCTACCTGCCAGATTAACTCTTCAGCTTGTCTTGACAGAAAAGCTATACCCCAGGATCTCAGAGTCACCTAGCAGGTTGCTGGGAGGGGATGGGGAAAGCTGTCCATGCCACCTGCTCCATTGCTGGTGTCCTCTCAGCCAGGACTCTGTTTTCCCACCCATGACACTTATTGTGAAGAAAAGGGGGGTCGGTTTCTTGTAGGAGCCCCGTGTTTTATGCAGACCTTATGGGAGCAGTGCCACGGGGTTCACATTTGAAACCAACGGCTACAGTAACAGTCTTTGAGCATCATATCTTGGGCTTACCCGCAGAAGGGAAAGCAAAATGAGATTAAAGCCTCTTTCCAGCTCTAGCAGGATATTTTGTACAGATAAGAGACTAGTCTGTGCTTCAGGCCTGCTCTGGCCACAGTCTCTGTGCTCAGGCTTCCAGCAGCTCTCTATACAAATAAATAACTCACCCCAGAGACCATTTCTGAACTTTGAGGCAAACTGAGGTATCACAGTTTGTTGCTTGTGCTGCTGAATTTTCTCAGTCCTCAAAACAGGATTACATTCCCCCCATCTGCCTGGTGGGGACTAGCTGTCATGGGCCAAAATCATGTCAGTCAGCATGCTCAAAATGTGATGGTGTGGACACTCAGATGTTGGAGTCAGGGCTCATGCCCTACCCTGCTTTGTTTCCTGGTGCAGATGCAGCTAGTGCATCTTCACCATCCTCAGTATTCACACAGCTGTGGTGCTGCTTCTCTAGGGAGGAGTATGTGAAGGAGCTGGGAGCAGAGGCAGTGTCTCCTCCTGTGGAGCAGCTTCACTTTGCTTTGCTTTTGTAACTGTAACTTAAAATCTGTCCTGTGTGAAGTGGTGGAGAGGTACAGACAGTTCCACCTCCAAATATTCAAGAGGTGTGTTGGGCATACTGCTCTGAGCTGCATTTCCACTCTCAGACAGGGAAAAAGCGGTCCTAATCCATCTACTCCAACACACTCTGCTAACAGTCCTTCGAGCAAGTCCTGCTCTTGCTCTCAAAGCCTTTTTTTTTTTACCAGCAGGTTGGGATGCCAGAGAGGAGAGAGAACCCCAGATGAGAACATTGTATGTCTCATAACCATGGATGACACTTTGATAAGGCTCTGGTCTTAATCTTGTGTTTCAGCTGTTACTTATAAAGCTAATGAAAACTGTGGTTCACACAGTGAGCAGGCAGGTTCTCCAGAGATTTCCTTCCCTCTTAATGGTTCTTGGTGAGTAAATGCCTTGTCACTGAAAGTCCTCGTGTCCTGGAACACAGGAGGAGAGGGTCCCACTTGCCATGCACACCAGTGCTGCTGGCCACATAAGAAATAAGGCAACATGCATCAAGCTTAGCCCCCCCAGCTTCCCTGTTCCTAGCCCCTAAGGAGTGAAAGATCTTGACAAAAAGGATCACTTCAGTTTTAGCCACACTATCACCATAATAATGCTTTGTAATTACATCTTGCATGTTCATCTCTATATTTCAGCTGAAGTTATGAATGTTTAATTACACAAGTCTCATAAATACCTTTTGGGGCAGGTCAGCATTTAGATGATATCTGTTTTCATTAGGCAGTTGCAGGGACATTCAATCTCAGGGAAAATCAGTCCTGCAGGGCAGTGCAGGAGTAGCCCCAGTTAAGCCAAGGAGGTCTGGTCTGTGCAGTGTCTCACCGCCCTGGGGAGCCTGAAATGGTGTAACCCCTTTGTGGGGGGTAGCCTGCACCTCTCAAAGTGTCACCCTCACAGTAATGGCTAAACTCTGCCTCCCTCATGACACACCTCTGCTGCCACCCCCAACGTGTATCAAATAGTGCCTGGTGCTGGCGGGTTTCCCAAGGGAAAAGGAAGGGAGGGAGAGGAGTGTCAGGGACTGCAAAGCCACGCAAGAGATCTGCCAAGCCTCCTCTGCCTCTGAGGCTTGTTGGTGTGTGCATGTGTTGGCCAAGTATAACATAGAAGATGCCTCTCCTGCAGGATTATGTGCCCTGTGTTAAACAGCAAACCATCCATCAGTCTTTAATTTTTCATTCATTCTTTTGTTTGCAGCAATTTTCAGGACCTTATGACCTCTATCACTGCTGCCACTTTTGTGTCTTTGTTTTCACCTTGAATAGTTAAAGAAATAACCCCTTGAAAAGGCGTTATTGCTATTCTCATTTCCACTGCTGAGGAGGATACCATATCTTTGCCCAAGAAAAATCCTTTGATTGGTATACACGGCAGCCACACTGGAGCAGATGGGGCATCAGATAGCAGGTCTGTATTATAGATGGCTAAGGAATATAGACAGGCTGTGGGGTTTTTTGGCTTATTTTTTCCTGCAAGTTCAAATGTATTGCAAGAAAGGATGGTTCATGTCAAACATTTGTTGGCATTTTTAATGTGAAAGGGCTAATGAGCCCATCTTGTCATCTGCTGTGTAGTGCACAGCGAGTGAAGGGAGACTCAGCTTGCTCATTACACTGATCACTAGGGTATAAAGGGCTCAAAGGAGCTGGCAGGGCTGCCTTGCCTTCCTGGGCACGAGCAGAACTGTATTGGTGTGCACTGCAGAAGTGCCCAGGGCTGTGTTTAAACCAGGACTGTCTTGCATTCATTTCAGCCGAGGCTCAGCTGCAGCAGGTAGGCACTCAGCCAAAGAAGGCGCTTTTGTTACCATATGATGAAAGTTAAGCTTTAATGCCTCCTGACCCCTAGCCATGGGCTGGCAACTGTAACACTGGGAGAAACCCGCTGCAAAGAAATTGGGAACTTGCAGTGGAAGAGAGGAATTTTACTTACACAGGTAAATATGGAAAGCAATGAGCAAAGAGCAATGAAACAGAGGTAATGGCATGCAGAAATCATGGGCAACGTCACAGAAATCAAAAATTGTGTGATTATGTGGAAAACGTGCTAGAGAGGGAAAACATTCAGTTTCAAAACTGAAGAGCTGTGATACAGGATATGTGTAGGTGGGCAGCCTACTAGGAGAGAAATCCTACCCAACAAATTTTAGAGATTGTTTCAGAGAGGATCTCAGGGCATGTGCAGGTATAAGTTTCAATATGGATGGACACTTATTCCTCAAACCCCAGTAAGAGCCAAAGCCACTCCTGTAATCTTATTTCTTCCTATCTCATACTAATACAAAACCATTTTAATGTCTGCAGAAAGTTCTGCTGCTTTTAATTTCAAATATTCTACAGTTGTAAAGGTAATCAGTGTTAGTGTTCATATTACAGAACTTTGAACTATACACAGTTGTATTATCCTGTATGAGGTGACAAAATAATCTACTGGCCATTTGTGATAAGACTATTGTGATAAACGCTGCTCACAGAAAAATCAGAGTTTACTTCTTAATCTTCCCATCTCCAGTGCTTTTCTGGTCCCCTTTATTTCCCATATCATAACTAAATCTAAGGTGGGAAAATATTTCCTATATATTTATTCCAGTCTTGCTAAACCACAGTTTACATACTACTTCTAAAGCCATTGTTAATCATCTTTAGTAAACAAGTATCTTAACAGGTTTAATCTGCCTAGTGTGTTTAGCAAACTGCAGCCTACTGGAACAGTTAAGATTAAATCACATTTTTTGAAGGGTCAGAACACGTTTCCTTGCTGGAGTTTAAGCCACTGGCAGGAGAGGAGTCAGAGGCAGGCTCCTGGCAGCAACAGCACAGTGCAGACAAGCTGGGAGGTACTGGCTGTTCTCAGAGATGGGGAGAGGGCAAACTCAAGCTGCCCTGCCCCACTGCCCCTTCAACAGGAGGCCTCCGAAGGCAGCTGGCTGACTGCCCGGGGGAACATTGCTCTGAAGGCAGGCACTTATGTCAAGGGTCCCTTGGGCTCCCAAGAGCCTCTGGCAGACCACGCTCACATTTTTACCCTGTACTGACAGTTTTGAGATCTGCTACCACACCCAGAGCTTTGCACCTTCCAAACCCACCTCTGCTTGTGTTGTTTTTCACACAAACAGGCTGTCATAACCAAGCCCAGGAAATGCAGCAGGAATCATTTGTGCTGACATCCTGCTCTCTGTTCTACCAGCACATGAAAACAGCATTTCTAATAATCCCTTTATAGTCTGAACCACTGAGCAATGGCCGTGGTCTCTACTCATGGCAGCAATGCTTGTTTCCTTCTCTTTCAATATGAACACACACATTTTAAGGAGTGTAAACTCCACAAAGCAACATGCTTTGTACCTAATGTCTGCTCAGATATTTCCATGCTAGGGCATCTGTGTCATGTCTCTGTTAGACTCCATTGTGGGGCCTGAGTGGGTCTACTGGCCTGAACTACTGGTGCTGAGGATCCAGTGATCACGTCAGACATCCCGATGCCTCTGCTTCACATTAGGCAGGGTCCTGTAGTCATTGACAGTGGGAATGCATCCTACTGCCTAGGTCTATCTGAGAGGGGTCTCATGTGCCCTGAGACCTCTTTGCAACATAAACCAAGTAACAGGCAGTAGCCAGGACCAGGAGATTTGCTGCAAAAGCATATGTCTGACCTGGATTAAAATATTTAGGAGGATGCATCTGTAGATTTAGGCCAAAGCTAACCTGTAAACCAGGTCTGGATCTAAACCCAGACTTGGC
This sequence comes from Peucedramus taeniatus, assembly GCA_013400575.1. Classification (NCBI taxonomy): domain Eukaryota; kingdom Metazoa; phylum Chordata; class Aves; order Passeriformes; family Fringillidae; genus Peucedramus; species Peucedramus taeniatus. The sequence goes on from WBNO01014093.1 coordinate 39,045, forward strand.
CCCATCTCCATTATAATGCTGAGAATTCAGGAGGAAGAAGAAGGTATCAGAAACTGTCTCACTGTTTTTTTTAAAGTGCTCATGAAATTTACTGAGATGTGCTGAAAAATGATTGTCAGGACTTTTTCAATTTTTTTAGCAAAAAAACTCTAACAGTATGAAACTGCGTCAGAGATGGTTTAGGTTAGATATCAAGAAAAAGTTTTTTCACCCAAAGGGTGACTGAGCAATGGAACAGGCTCCCCAGGGAAGTGGTCACAGCATCAGCCTGACAATGCTCTCATGCACATGGTGTGATTCTTGCGAAATCCTGTGCAGGACCAAGAGCTGGATTTGATGATCCTGTTGGATACCTTCTAACTCAGGATATTCTATGATTCCATCATACTTATTTGTGGGCCTAGTAGACTTGTTACCTGTTACCTTCAGTATGAGTAGCTGGGTTCTGAGTTCAGTTCAGCTACTTCCTGGAGTAAGGCCTGTGTTTAGTGGGCAGAAAGGTTCAGTCAGAACTCCTTGTATGACTGCCGTGTGCACTTTTAGAACTTTTTGCTTTCCATCACAATATGGTGTAATGACAGACTTTGTGGATCCCCAGTATTTCTGTTACTGCCCTTTTAGTGGATTGCAGCCATTCATTTGAAATTGAACCTGCCTCATCTTAACTCCACTTCTATGCATTTTAAGTATACTTCAAAGTTCATTAATGAGCCTTAATAAACCCAGGCTGTGCCATAATTACAAATGTCTAAATCACTCACTCTGAGTAGTTCAGATCTTTACATTCAAGTGCAGATGCTCAGAGGTGCACTGCTGTGTATAGATGCAACCACACACGTTCATATTAATTTCTAGGACTGTTTTCACAGTACTTATGGATTAGAATGAACTCTGAGCCATGAAGTTGTTCTAGTGGAAACACAGATGAAATCATCTTTCACCTCTAGGTCACCAGTGTGATTCCATTAGAAAACAGCACTGCTGACTGAAAGTTTTCAGTCGGACACTGAGAGCTTAAGAAACCTCATGATCTCAGCACAGCTGTTAATAGAAAGCAAATCTAGCACTAACTCATGTCACTTTTGGCAGCCACAGCAGAAAGGCCAAACTCCCAAATCAGCATGGGGGCTGCATGGCTCTTTTAGCCCAGAGGTAGCTTCACAGTGGGCAGTACATTATCCTGGCAGGGTGGAGATTGGAAAAACTTGTATGGCAACCCTTTGGACTATTCCTGTCCCTGGGTTAAGAGGTGGTCACTTTTCATCTTGTTCCATAGCCTCCCTATTTATAGAAAAGGAAAAATATAGGAAAGTGCCCAAAAGAGTCACTTGCAACTTCTACTGCATGTACTAGAACAAACCAAATTCTGAAATAATGGTTTGAACCTCCTGGGGCTGTATCTGCAACCTATTCATTTCATTCAATCTGTACTCAGGTAGAAATTCTCAGTGACCTGAGTAGGAACTGTGTCTCTGCAAGAGCTAAGGACTTACAAAAATCTTAAGAGTTTGGACACTTGCAACAGAATTTGCCTTCACATTTCACTGACAAGATGTCTTGTCTTCTCTCATTCATTTTGCTGACGTGCAAAAAAAATTCCTCTTCTTTAAACTAATCCATCCACACTCTTTGCTTGAAAATTGGCAAAAATTAAATGACCATTCCTCTGCTTACCAGACTTTTGCAGAAGGAGAAGAGAGATCCACTCTTTGTGTTGCTCACAAAAAGCTCAGAAAAAGAGAGAGAAAAAGAAGAGAGAAGAGAAGAGAGATCCACTCTTTGTGTTGCTCACAAAAAGCTACCAACTTGTAATGATGATGCAGGCATAAGGAGCATGAATTTGCAAATCTGGCCTCTCCAAGAGTCTGCACAAGATGTAGATGCCAGCAGTTTTCTTCAGCTGGCTGAATGTAAAGGTGAAAACAAATGTGACAACCTTTCACTCTCAAGGGAGGGAAGGTAAGAGTTAGAGAGATGCATTATTCATCAGGGAGTTTATTTTCATGCCACATTCAGATCCATCCGGGGACCTAGTTATCACAGAGTTGACAAAACAAATGGCATTGGAACACGGGAGGAAGTCAGTGAGGACTGGAAGGGGTGAATCTACAGAGTTAGGGAGTAGGATGGGAGTCAAGGTCTGTAAGAACTCAAACAAGAACTTTGTGAGTGCCAGAATGAAGGAATGATCTCTTACAGATGTTCAGCTCAAGGCTGGCCATACCCTTGGGTAGCTAATATGCAAGTCACTGAATTACTGTATTTTCACAACTTTTGAAAGAAGTTTTTCAGCACTTATAAGGGCCTTTTCTAAAGTGTAGTCACTGATAACTAATATGGAGTGATCTCACTCTGCAACTGACTCAGGTCCCTAGTCTTTTTCTCAGAAGTCAATTTCCACAAAACCTGTGAAAACTTTAGATTTTAATCTGTTAAATGGTGCTGAAACTGGCCAATAACTTGAAAAATCTGTAGGGACATGCACACATACACATAAAACAAGGCACAGCCTAAGCTTTGTTTCCAAAGAAAATTAGGTTAAAAAACCTTCAGGATGTGAAAATGAAAATTCTAAGTCATGAAGCATGAAGGTATTTGGTTTTCCTGTTGGGACATAGGATTTGAGACATCTTGGCCATGCCCTGAGCCATGCCAGCTCATTTTTTGCTTCATTCCTTGGCCCAGAACAGCCCTCAGTCAGACAGCAGTTCCCATCATGTGTCTAATAACAGTGGAACTGAGTTTATTTAGGCTTCATACCTTAATGGAAGGTCTTTTATATCTAAAGAGGGGAAAGGACTTTGTATGAAGCTTGACAGTGAAGACTTTGCTTAATGGCTAACCTGTTTGATCAATGTGAGTTGTACTATGAGCACACTGTTTGGAGAATTCTGTGGAGGGAATGCTGCAAACAACTTCCAAAAGGCTGGGCTTTCATGTGGGCGAAGCCCTCTGGATGAGGGAGGGGTTGGTATTCATGGGTGAGCCTGTAATGAATGTGCCTCTCTGATGCTGGCCTCCTTGAAGGCCAATTCAGACGCTGAATAACTTTTGTTGAAGTGAATGGCAATGTAATTGCTTCCTGAGGAAAAGCATCTGTGAAGGTGGTGGGAAGGGTGGAGGTGATGATCTCATATAGGGCAGGTTAATGGTAGTTCTGCTCCCTTGTCCAATTTGACAAGTTGACAGTGAAGTTAAGGGTGTGATTGGGCTGAAGCTTCCCAACAGGTAGAGACAATATATTAAACTCTGTTGGTTATCTTCAAATGTGCTGGTTAGTCTCCAGTGCTCAGGCCCCTGCAGCTGCAGAAAGGCTTTGAGGTGGCAAGGTGAGGGGAAGAAGCATAGAGGAAGAAGTGTAGGACATCTTAGGGTAACTGTTTTTTGTGGTATTTATGTGGCTCTGCCTGTTCATCAATCCAACAGGTCCACAGTGTTAACTGACTCATCTGAGAGAAGCCTTGGCAATATGTGGCAGGCAAAGCAGTAACACTGCTGCAGTTGGCTGCCTTTTTGTCCAAGTAGTCCCTTGGGGATTCCAGGTAATGGGAACAAGTCATTAGGATGCTTGCATTACTGAGTTTTGGTGTTGACTCAGACTGGAGAAATTGAAGTAATATAGTAGCAGCTGCACACTTGAATGTGCCTTCTTTTCTTACTAGTACAGGATGAGACAAAAGTTCTACAGGATTATTCTTGGCTGCTTTTCTCAGCAAACTTGCTCTTCCAGCCCAGTATTACTTCCTCCTGCACCTCCTTCTCACTACGTTGTGTTCTCTCTATCCCATCTTGATAATTTTAAAGCCATATTCAAGCCCTACCAAGATGAAGGAAAGGAGTTGGTGTGGTCATCCATGGGAAGGATGCTGTACTTAAGGGAACAGTCACTTTAAGCAATGCTGGGTTTGGGGATTTTTTTTTCACCCATGGGTGACTATTGAGGGCAAAGGGAAGATACTTTCCCTGCAATGAGATGTTCCATTGCTCCACCACCTTCAATGGGTCTTGTTCATCTCCTTTGCTGTCAGTTACTTGTGTGTTCTTTGCTGTCTGCCAGGAAATCCTTCAAATTCTGTGACAAGGGCATTGGTGATGCACAAACTACCTCTTAACAATTTGGAGATGGGAAAACACACAGGACAAGAAAAATAAGCGGTAACTGAATCTTTACTGTGTTTTTTTTCTCATCTACAATTGAAGAAATTGGATCTGAACGAGTGATCTTTGCCCAAGAATTCAGGAGAAGATGAAGGTGAATCCAAGGACCCTGCATATTCTGCTGGTCGTTTTTGTATAAATCACTTGACCAGCCTCTGTAAAAGCGTTGTATTTCCCTCTGGCTCCTGCAGACATCCTGCCTTAGGGCTGCATTGCCAGAAGAGCATGCACCTTCTTCATGCCAGCCAAGCTCTGGTCTTAACTTCCAGACATACAGGGATCTATATTGTCCTTTCAGATAGGCAAACACACTCCTGGCCTCAGGCACCCAAGAGTGCCAAATTGCTGACTCAGCCCAGAGAGTTCTAGACCAGAAACCCCAGCTGGGCCCAGCAAGTGTGCAGCCTGTTGCAGCAGTATTTCTTGTGGACTGTTTTCTTCACTGCCAGCTTGGAAAAATCATAAGCAAAAAGGCCTCGAGCAGAGTCCAGCACATGCAAGGGCTGGCAACTCTGATAACCATGTTCATTCTTGCCATTCATGCAGAAAGCCTGTTCCTACACGTCATACAGTAATTTCCACCACAGCCATGAGAAAATAAAGTCTCTACCATGTTATCCTGTTGGTGTGTGACAGACACCCTGCACTGTTGTATTTGTGGTGTTTGGAGAGGGGTGGAAACATAGCTGACAAAAATGTCTCTAAGTAGTATCCTCCAACAAGATGTTTTGGGAGGCTCAGAAGAAGCAAGAGGAGGATCTGTTTCATATGGTGCCTTGGTAAATGCATACCACTACCACATGTTGTAAACCTCTGGCATCTAGTATATGAGTCAAAAAAAACAACTGGGGAAACATAGGAGGAAGGGGTGATGTGGGTAATCCAAATATCAAGAATTTACTTTGGGCTCTGGTATTTCCAGAGCTGAGTTTGAGAGAATATGCATAGAAGGAATCTCTGCATGTCTTCTTCCTATCTAGGTGTTGGGGGTTGGATCTGTTTCTTTTGTGTTTGTGGAATTTTTTCCTGGTGGTTTGCTAGGTAACTAATTGCTGGGTACTTTATGGATACTTGACTTAAACAAAGGAGGCAGCAGGTTTCTCCAGGTGGAACAGCAGTGAACAGCAGTTTGGTCCGAGGACACCGCTCCGAAAGGACTGGAGTACCAGGGGACCCTGCTTGTTTTCTCTCTTTCCACTGGATTTCTCTCCAGAGGAAGACTGAACACATTTTTCGTCACCATCGGACTTTCCTACAGGACTATTTCACTTCATAGAACTGCATTTACTGCTCAAGGAGGATTTCATCTAGACTGCTTTCACCACCCTGATACCCGGGGTGTCAGGTCACATCCCTGACTCTGTCAGGGTATTTTCTGAGGTTTTGTTGTTTCTTTGTTTTTGCTTGTCTCTTAGTGCTATTACATTTGTATTTGTCTTTGCTTTGTCTAATATTCCTAGTAAAGAACTGTTATTCCCACTCCCAGATCTTTGCCTGAGAGCCTCCAATTGCAAAATTATAATAATCTGAGGGAGGGGGTTCACATTCTCTATTCAAAGGGAGATTCCAGCTTTTGCTGGCAGGTACCTGTCTTTCAAACCAAGACACTAGGTATCTGCGACTGCTGTGTAAGACACTGGCTGGATGAGCATTTGGCTATCCTTGTGTTAACATTTTTTATGTAAAAAACTGCCTTTTAATGACAAAATCCACAAAATTAAGGTGACAGCCTCTATACAGTGGGTTGCTTCTATTTTCCCAAAGTATTGAGAATTTGAGCCAGAGGAGAGAGAAAAGCTGAGCTTTCCATTGTCCTGCATATATAATTGCTGGGTATAGTAACCTAATGAAAAGAACCAGTGCAGGAGTTTAAAAGGATTAGCAACCTTAAATGCCATTAACAGTGACCCATGAAATGCTGAGAACTCTGCAGATAATAACACCAGAACAGCAGTCTCTGGGTCTCCTGGAGGAAACCTCCTGGCCTGTCTGAGAGCAAATCCTGGAAATTCCTGTGTGCTTAGTAAACAGGTCTGCTCACAACGTGCCATCCTGCTTGCTCATGGGGTGTTGGAAATAGGGAGTGGTAGATACTGAAGTAATTGAAATAAAATAACATACCTGGTATTTGTGAGGGGGGATGGGAATGGGGTGGGTGATGCTGCAGAAACTCCCCTTTCCCCAAGCATCCATGTGAGGGATCAGCCATGGTTGGTCTAAAGACACCATGCAATTGGTCTAGTAGCCTGTGTTGGTGGACTTTTGTGACCCTGACAAGCACATGGCAGGGCTGCCAGCCTTGCATTCAGGGTCCTTGGAAAGCCACCATCACATGGCTGAAGCAGTTTTGGACCATTCTCTCATAAATACCAAAGTAGCATGTGTAGAGAGGTCAGGACATGGATAGTCTACGTGCCGTGCAAAGCTTCAAAGTGGCCTTAGTTTGGACGTGAGAGGAAGGGCCAAATCCAGAAAAGTAGGTTTAGAAACGTAACTGAACAATTTTTCAAAGCTGTAATCTGCTGATTTCACAGTGGAGCAGTGCACAAAGACACTCAACTTTCTGAACAGAAGGATAGTGTCAGACTGGGCTTGCAGTGTCAGGCTGATATATCTCTCCCCCTCTCTTAAGCCCTCTGCTGCCTTCGAGGGGTGGATAGAGAAACTAGCAAAAGTCCTCCAGACTGAAACAAAGAGGAGTTAAAATGAAGACACAGAACAAGAAGCTGCTATATTTGTATTATGTTTGCAGTCTCTCGGTAATCCCATCACTGCTTGCAGAGAAGCAGCAGGCTGAGGTGCCATTTTACCATGGCAGAAGTGTGTGCAGCATCAGCTGTCACAGCAGAATATTTTGGTGGTTTCTTTGAGATCACAGGCTCTTCAGTTCTCCCTCTGGTTGGCTATGGGACCTGAATCAGTAGTCCAATACACCCTCAGGTGAAGTGAGGAGATGGAGGACAGCAGGTGATATGATGGGAAGGGAAAAGATCAAAGGCAGCTCTGAAGCCTGTCCCCTGCCTCAAAGAGACCAGTTATCCAGGCTGAGTGGGGCATGTCCTCAGCATCCATGAGGAGAGGTCACAGCAGCTCACAGCTGGAGCCTGAGCCATCTCAGAAGCCATCCCTTCATCTGCTAGTTGCACTATCTGTAAATGAACTCTCTTTGTACAAGGCTTGTACAACATGCCACGGTTTGCAGTAATCAGCTAAGGGGCACATGCTGCATTTAAAGACTAATCTTAACAATTATGCATCTCTTTAAAGCAGTTGGCATATTCTGTGTTTTGTAGGACATGTCTGCTGCCATACGGCTATAATATATTTATCACAAGCAGCATATTGTTTCTGTAGATTTTCTTCTACACTATAGCACTGTTCCTGACAGTACCTAAATCCATTTTGTATGCATCAGAATTTCCAGTATTTAATTTCTCTGCATCCTGAGAGGAGTCAGGATATAAAGCACAAGGCTGTGGAGGCTGCTAAGACAGACCTGCATGAGAAGAGCTCCTGCAGTGGGAGCCCATGGCTTTTACTTGGACATCATAACTGGAGGAAGAGCAGTTGAATGCTTTGGTTGTGCTCTGCAAAATAAGTATTCTGAAGTCTAGTCCCATCTCAGGGGGCAGCTTGAATACCAGCTACTTAATTTTGCAAGGAGATTTATAAAATTATTAAGGCCTTTTGATTAAGGACAATTAGGTATAAGGTGCTATTATGATGCTATATGGTCATAGAGATTTAATTAAAGATATTTAACCACAGTGGCTGTAAAACAATTGAAATTATACTCGACCTCCTCTTTGGAGCAATGCTTTTAGACAGATTAATAAGGTAAGTAACACTTAAATTCTTTGTGTCTTTCCTGAGATTTTCTCCAATACACTTAATGGAATTTTCACAATACAGTCAGATTGGCAGATATACGGAATTCTAGTAATTATGCCCCCTAAATTCCTTGTACTTCTTTCCAACTGAGTATCTCTAGGATCAAAGTAAACATGATAACAACTGTCTGCAAATGACATTCTCTGGAATGACATACAGAGAATCTGACCTGTAAAAGAAATCAAAGAATATATGGTTTTCCCCAGTAAATCAGGGCCAAGACAGGGTCCTAGTAGATGCTTACTGACAAACCCCTACATGTGCATGTTTACAGGTTACTTACTCAGTTGCAGGTGTAGGAATTCATGTGGTCTCCCAGCTTAAGAAGTAATAACAGGCCAACCAAAAAGGCTTGTTCATTTAGTCTAGATACTAATCTGAACTTCAACTGAACCTACTTGCTCAAGCAATCTACCCAGCAATCTGCAGGAGAAGAGACTTTTTCTCATGCAGAGCCAGCCTAACAAAAATGTAAGCTAACCTCTAACTGAGATGCTTGTGGAGAAGATGTGTTCCCTGTGCGCAATTTGTGTGGGCATGTGTGGAGGAGCAAGCAGGCACCTAAACAGTGTCTTTTTATTAGGGGAGCTCCTTGCTCAGTATTGTGAATTAATGTTTTAAGATCACTTAAAGAATCACTGGCAAAGGTATCAGTAAAAACAGGTTTAATATAAAAGCAACAGCACCACAATGTTCATTGGCAAGGTTCACTCTACTACTTACTAGATGGTTAAGGCACACTGAGGAAAAGCAAACAAAAGTCCAGAGTCAATCAAACCACACTGAAGTAAAATCAAAATGTGGGGTGGGGGGCGAATGATAGAAATGGTAAGGATAAAAGGGAACAGGCCTGAAGGCACAACAGCACTTAACACTTAACCTGAACAGCACCTTAACTTCACAGCATTTAACTTCATTTACAACTTAAGTTAAACAATTTAGCAAAGGATTCATATAGGATTTACAATACCACAATGGTGACTTACTTACAGACCTAACTTACAAACCTAAAGTACTTAAGAATCTAGGAGAGAAGCATTTCTTTCACATTTGCTATAGCATATGTACCCTTGCAGAGGTACCTTTTAAAGTACCTGAGCCCCCAAAGTGATCCAGAGACAACTCCATGTCTGATGACAAATTGCACTGTGGAGGTGCTGGGGTGGCTGAGGTCAAGAGCCAGTCCTTGTGTCCCAAACTTTCCTTCCCTGATGGTCACAGTGTTCCTCCTTGAGCAGCAGGTAAATTAAGGAAGGGCTTCTGGGGCTTGCCTGGTGTCATGCAGGAGATATGACCAAAGCCCGTGTCAGACCATATTCAAGTTCAAAGGGTCTCCCACAGGAACATTATTCCTTTGCTGTACAAATATTAAACTGAGCTCTTGCAGTGTAGGTTAGAGACAAAGCTGTCATGGATGACAGTAAGGCAGGGCAGGGCCAGAACCACCTAGTGAACTTTGAGAACTGGTCACAGACAACAGGACAGATGTCGCCTCTCCCCGGTGTTAAGGGTGGTGGAGTAAATTTGTTATGCATTCTTGGAATAGTTTTGATGAATTTTGCAAAGAACTGTTTAAATAAAACATTAGATACACTTTTTCTTAAGGTTTAAAGAGGGGTTATGATTGTTTTTACTCACAGTCACAGATCCCTTACTCAATCATCCTTGGCAGGAAGGGAATCAATATACTGGCTTTAGAGGCTAAAAAATTACCTGTTTATTTTGAAAAAAATGTTCCTCTGTGCTATTTCTGACAGAACATCAGCTTTCCTGTTCCACCCTTAACATTTATTGTAGGAGGGTCATGCACTTTTGTCCTAGTTAACACAAGTCCTGCAACTGTGTAAGTTGGTGACATTTTATTTCATCTTTTTTTAGATCAGACCAGTCTTATGAGACTGTTTATGTAAATAAGCAGTTGACCAAAAGCCATTCATCTTCATGTACAGGAGGCATGTGAGGCAATGGGAGTTGTTCAGCTGTTTGTCCAGTATTTATTGTGAATATTGCATTTCTCCTGCCGTCCACACTTGTGGCCAAACATTGCCTTGTTCCTGACTTGCAAAATGAAAGGAAACAGAGGACACTAAGGGCAGGAAAATGAGTCTTTGCTCATTCTTCTGGCACAGACCCATAGGGCAGGCTTTCTGCTGTATCATGGTTATGCACAAGGAAGATGGGAATTGGGTCTGTTCCTGGCCCTGTCACAGGCTCTGGGGACCCATTTCCTGGAGGCCTGGAAACTCACGGGTTCACCTTCCTCTAGAGGAGGTAGCAAAGCTGCCATTCACTGCACACTCTTTGTGAGCAATACTCCCATGAAACGAAGATGGGAATATCCCAGATCCCCTTCCCGGCACCACGTGCTACCGGAAAGAGGCTTGCAGGCTGCACTGCTGTGTTTACAGCCTCTCTCACTGTGCAGCTTCCAAGTCTGCCTGTATTGTCTCCTGAAGAGAACTTTGATTATCTCATAAAACTATGGACAGAGCTTGTACAAAGGCTTGTAGTTTAAAAGTACGTGCTTGAACAAGTGGCACACTGTCGGGGAAGGAGAAAGCACTTGGTTAGATTAATTTGATGACTTGTAAGTTTTGCTGTCTTTATGATTTGTAACAGGAATGGTCTAAATGTTTCTTCCTTCCTCTTTGTCCTCTACCTTTTCCTGCCTGAAGCTTTTTCTGCCTCTGCTCTAGCAACTCACTGCTAAACTCAGTGCTGCTTTCTGGGCCCAAAGCAGTCAGTGAGCATTTCTCCAACACAGCAGTGTTTCTGCCTCACTCCTACTCTGCTGCTGTGTCTACTTGCTGACACCTTAGCATGTGAGCAGCAGTCATGCTCTCCTGTCTGCTAAGACAGCAGTGGTAAGCTGTTCTTTGGGATTGAGTGTGAGGCTGTGCCCAATGTCATTTCACAACACACCAGAGTCAGAAGAGGAGCACAACCTTCTTCTGACAAAAAAAGCAAGAGTTCAGAAATTTTCCCTGCTTCTGCTTGGGATGAAATGAAAAGATTTCCAAGTATCTTCCCTTCCTGGAATGAGGCAGAAGCCTGCTGGCTGGGGCACTCACTGGGGAGGCAGGAGACACATGCACAAATCATCTGTGTATATGATTCAGTCATGGGCTTGAGCTTGGCTTTCCCACATCTAAGACAAATGCTCTAAATAGTGAATCTCTTCTACAATGACTAAATTTTGGTTTGACCTTCTTGGATCCTTGGTGAATATTGGCACGATCAGAGGTCTCTTTTTTGCTGATTCTTTTTAATAAACTATTTTCCTGATCGGTGTTTTGTGCTCTCTCTCGGTCCTGCACCAATATGATTGCTCAATTGAGTAGTTTCTTCCCATTACCAGCACTTATGTGGTTACTTGCAGCATAAGTATTTGTCAGACTCTACCCAAAGCATAAGAGATTCAGGTAAAGTTCAGGTATTTGAGCTTTCCACAACCAATTTTTGCAGTAGGCTTTCATGCTAGTGCCTGCACAGCATCCAGTTCCTGACTGTGGCTTAGCACACTGGAGTTTGCTCTCATCTGGCACAAAAGGAACAGGGATCATGGTCCTGCAGTGGCCCATGTGCTGCCATCTACCACACCTTTTGTCATCTTTGCTCTTCAGCTCTCTTGACTAAAAGGCAGCAAGAAGTAGCCTCTTTCTCAAAAGCTGTGTACATAAAGCAGTAAGAAGTGTCAAACCTCAAAATGTTTAGCTAATTAGGGACCACAGTTTTCTTTGGTTTATTTTAATAAAAAGAACTTTGACAAATCTCTGCTCCAGCTGAATTTCAAGCGCATGCAGTAGATCAGTGGCTTTTCTAGAAACAATTACCCATACCAGTTAGTGTCTGTATTAGCTTTAACTGAATTGTCTGAAATAGCCCTCCCATAATCTAAATTTAGACTTTAAAGTACAACTAAAGAATGCATGGTGGCCTAATGAATAGCTAGCCAGTCTTTCACAGGATTCTGCCTCTGAAAATTAAATTGCATGTGAGCATTATTACTACATCTCAAAACCTCATTCAGCTGCAGCCCTGGCCAGCATACATTGGTTTTGGCTATTTTGTTTCCCTGTTCTATTTGTCCCTGAGACCTTTTTTGTGCTGTAAAATATGACAAGATATTTTATTGTGAAGTGATTTTTAGTTTTGGCTTAGGTAATGACAGCTGTGTATCCTGAGAGATGACAGTATTATGTAAAAATGAACATATACATTATTTGACAAGGAAAAAAAATGACCATCTTTCCATCTCTTCCTTCACAACTAAAATTCTAATAGATGTCATCCATTTAAAATTCCTTTATAGCAATACAGAATGAACTACAGAAAAGAGAGGCATATGTTATATATGGTAAGATTTCTTTGTTTCCCTGATGACTGGAAATACATGTGGAGTACTACAAAGCAGAGGTCTATATTGGAAGCAGCATGACACTTACCTCTGCAGAAATTCAGCAGCTAAAACAAAAACGAAAGGGAATAGACCTGCCAGCTGCTTTGATTCAGCAGTTCCACTACTCACATGCTGTTCAGTAAATTTCCAAGAAACATAGGCTTGGATTTCTGTGAAATTTATCTTGCTAAGATTATGAGGGAGGTTGGGAAGGAAGAATGAAAATCAGAATCGCCTGCAAAATAACTCCTTCTCCTCTCCCCCGCCCCATCCCAGCAACATGAGATATCAGTGGCAGAAGGTCACGCAGATAATTGCAACATTATCTTCTGTGCCTTGAGAACTTGGGTCCTCTCAGTGGGAGGGTGATAATAAAAAGCTGTCAAAATTCCATTCATGGAAAAACTCCAACATTGATAAATCTAGAACCAGGGCAGTAAACTCCAGAGCTTAATGGAGAAAATAAGTTCTGGAATTTTAAGGGTTTTTTTCGAAGTGAAATGCTAATCCCTGGCTGAATTCCACATGTAGTTTTTCGGGGCTTTTTCCCCTTAAAAAATCAACCTGAACAACACCTTGTGCCCTGTTCCTACAAGCCTGGGAACTTTAAACTCTGAAGCCCCTTGCCTGAGCTGGCTCTGCAAATTTTAAGGCTCCCTAAAGTGCAGCTGTGAGTCTGAAACTCTTGAGTGAGTCCTTTCTGTGGTGGGGTCTCCATGAAACCAGTTACTCTGGAAGTATGGCCTCCCCATCAGCCTGCCTCAGGGACTAGCAAGAAGCCTAACTAAATGAAATTTTGTCAACAGAACCTTCTCAAAAATGAACAACTACTAGAAAAAACTTCTTAGTTTTGAGTATTCAGATTGGGAATTTCTGAGTAGATGTAGTTCAGATCCTTCAGTAACTTCTCTTCAGTCTGCTGAGTGCAATTCACATGGCCAGGACTTAGATATTTCTTTGGGTTCTTGATGTCCTCCTTAGGGTGTTTTGCCTCTTTCATGTATTAAGTCTACTTCACACATTCCACCAATTGTGTACCTATTCCCCAACTAAATGAACACTGGTTTTCAATGGTAAAAAGACAGATAAAGATATTTATCATCAAAGCATAAGACTGGAGTTGCATAGAAGTTCCTTACTGGGGTATAGATGGTCCTATGTGGTATTACCGGAAACACTGAGGCTTGCAATGTGTGTAAGAGGGGGATAATGTGTTATTTCAGCGGGTGGTTGTAAGAATTTAAAACCCATTAGTGTTTTTGATTTGGTGAAGTGTAATTGTCGGTGGCACTGGCAATTCCTGCTTTAACCAAAACACATATCTGTTCCTTCTCCATTCATTCTCAGGATACATACCAAATGCTGCCCAACATTTTAGTGCTCCAGAGCACCATGTTTTAATGTGTCCTTCTGTAAATGCCAGTAAATATAATAGTATTTGTGTTAATTTCTTTTTTTCTCCTAAATCAACAAGCAAGGTATCACCATAATAGAAAAACGATAGAGCACTTGGGCTAGGGCTCAGATGCTTTCTGTGATGGTAAATCAATTGAAATGCATCATTGCTGAAATTACAGTGGAAAACATCTCTGTAATCTTTGTGTGTTACTGAAGCACATTGCTGTAAATTAGGCCCACTGGCAATCATTGTACCAATTCAGTTTCAAATGTCAGATCAAAATGTTGCTCTAGATGGTGATATTTGGAAGGCAAGAGCCTCTAAAGCAGGCTTTTTAGACATATTCAGCAAATTGGAAGGCAATGGTTTCTAGATCCATATTAAAATAGAGGTGACTTTCCTTGTAAATTCCTTGTAAGCAATCCTGTTTCAATGATGACATGAAATGTAATGACTTGAAATAATTGCCCCAGACAGCTTTCATTAATAATCTACATATAACTTTTCACCATATGAACTATGACTATACTTGTGTCATCTCCATAAGCCACTTTAAAGTTTTTCTTAAAAACCCTTGTCCTTCAGAAGGAATATTAGCCAGGTCCTGGAATGATAGAAGGAGAAAACAAAAAGGTGTTTCAACTCTGCCAGCCAAGAAGCAGCAATCTGAGTTCAGCTGGCATCCAGGGTGGAATGGGCAAGACCCAGGAACAAGGGTGCAAGGAGAGAAGTGGTGTTGGCCATGTGGCACCATCTTGGAGAGCCATGTAGGGAGACCTGGAGACACCACAATGCCCCCCCCTCCCCCATTCCTTAACAGATAATAGGGTGCTCATAGGCTGACTCTGCACAAGGTGTGAGCTCTTCAGCTCAGGACAGGTCTCCATGAGGCTGCTCTGCCTGTGTGTGCCCTGCCTAGACAAAAACCCCAGGAGCAGATACTCTCCTCCTGCTTACTGCAGCTTTACAGTCAGCCCTCTCCCTCCTCTTTCAACAAAAGGCTGTATTTACCCATACCCACTCCCATCTGGCCTTCAGCAATTAATCTCTGTGCCTCAAACTGCAACACATTGTGTGATAATTTGTTATGTTAATCCCATGTGTCAGCGATCCATTTAGAGACTGCCCTGCTTATCTTTTGGAATAAACCTGGGTTTTCCAGCCCTGCATACAAGGAAACAACCACATTCTCTATCCTTCATGTATACATGGCTAAAATTTGAATGGTTCTGTACCTATGGTACTGTATTCTTACCTGGTGTCAGGTAAGAATTTTGGAGGAATATAATTAGGGGGACCTAATTACACATTTCAATCCGCAAGCTCCCTTCTTTTAAATGCAAATTTCAAAGGACAGAAGCAGTAAGGTATTAAACATATTTATACTATTATAAGCCACTCTGTGAATAGCACTGCTAATGAAGCTTGTTTTGGTCCTGACTGGGCCCAGCTGCTAATGCTACTGAATCTTTCAGGAACACCTTTGAGACCATTTCTGCCTTGGGTGGTGTTTAAAATCACCCAGCCAACTAAAATGTTGCTGAGGGAGCATGTGAATGACAGACAGACAGGAGGGGAGGTAGTGAAATTAATAACACATCTTTATCATAGAAGCAAGTTGGAACCCCTCTCACTAGAGGCAGCAAATTCAGTCCTAATCCACCTTGTTTATAAAACCTGGGTTCATCTCCTCTTCCCATTCCTTTCCCATTTAATGGGGTTGTAGTGACCATGGGGGCAGTTTTTAAGACGGTCTGTTCTGGTTGTGGGCATCAAAGAGATTTAGGACAGGTAAACCAGTACAGTGTGAAATAGGGCTGTGTTTTCCTGGCACTGATGGGAAGACCTTGTTGCTGCTCTTGGCAGGCTTCCCACAGGCAACACCTCAGTCTCCTGCAGGTACAAAGAGCACTGTGGTGCTGACCCACCTCGTGAGCACACTTTAAAGTGGAGGGGAGAGAAGAGTATCCTGAACATGTGCTGAGAACAGTTTGTACTCAGTCCCTTCAGCCAGAGCCTCAAGATACGGAGCTGCAGATACAAAGTCTGAGAGGGAAGCAGCTTGAGCTCCTGCTGACTTGGGTGTCCTCAGGCCACTGAGGACTGATGGAGGTCCTGGGGCACTTTTCCCAAGCATTTGGTCCCTCAAAATCTCTTAAATTTGGCTTTCACGGCCCACAGTTGCCTGAGTACCTCTGAGCATCTGGAGTGAAATGTACACAGTGTCTCTCCTACAGCTAAAACCAGCTCTCCTGTAGCCCGCAGCAAGCCATGGATGTCCTTCAGCTGAGTCACATCAGCTTTGGATCACATAACAACTGTTTTCTTTTGGTTCTCCATGTAGCTGAATGCCACCCCTCTCAGGTCTATGATCAAATGAAAAAAAAAAAAAATAAGCTCATCTAGGTTATTTTATTTCCTTTTTTTTTTTTTTAATATTTTCCTCTCTCTGGTTTCAAATTTTAATTTTGCTACAATTCATTCTAAAATAAGTTTGGCATGTGTGAATGCTGAAATGGTGGTTCAGTTTTTCTCCTTTTCAACTAGATCAGTTGGGACACATTCTGACTGCAATAAAAATATTTTCAAGTGTCCCAAACTTGCTCTTTTTCTCCTTTTTTAACAGACTGAAATATTTCTCTGGCATAGTGTTAACCATATATAGCTTGGCAATACAACAGCATGTTTCATTTATTTCAAATAGCCATTGGCATCAAGACACAGTTAAGGATTTCTGTGCAACTGCCTCTGTGTTTTTGTTTTTAAATTAAGGTTTTCTCCTTAGGGCTATTGCAACATTGGTGTTCCTCAGACTGGAAAGAATTGAATGGAGGACTGAAAACCTGAGAAATTGCAGGAGGAGCTGTGGGCTGAATAATATGCTCTGTAGTATCCTAAGAGTAGCACTTTTTTGACTCGGAATGAGGACTGGATTTGCCAAAAGCACTAAGCTTGGGCCCAAAAGCTGAAGTCCAGACACAATTAAAATAACAAGGCTCCAAGCTTTCCTGCAACCAGCCTGCAACTTCAACTCTTGCTGCTTTTAGCTTAGTGTCAAGCTTTCCTACCAAGTGTTTACACGTCACTTTGCTAATCAGGCAAACACAGAGGCTGCAAATCAAAGAGCAGCATCCCTGCTATCAGTGTCTAGCACTATAAATCTGGTCTGTCCGCTTCAAATGACTCTAGGCCTGCTTTGCCAGCCTCCTCCTCGTCTCCTCCTCAGGGCTTCTCAATCTCAATGCGAAAGCAATAAGGCCTGTTCCTTAAGGCATGTTTCCTTCGCATATCCTCCCTCCCAACCAAAGCACTGCTTCCCTGCTTTGTTTTAAAACCAGCAATAACCTAGTGAATAGAAGGGCTCGTTAACCCATGGAGAGGCTGTATGCCCAGCAGGGACATGCAGCAGGAGGAGTGGCTCCCTGGCCAGCCTTATGGAGGCCTCAAAGACCAAGAGTCCACTGACCTGAGCAGGGGTCCCTTTGTGCCTGGGGTTCAGCTGGAAACCTTGCTGGCTGAGTGGGCTCAGCTGCCTACAACAGCAGATGGGGAAAGGACTTGAGACAGAAGCTTGCTCAGGGCCATTGAAGCATGAGGTGCAAGCAGGTTTTGTGGAAAAACGTTCTCCCTTGGGACTTTGCAATCTTAAACTAAGGCAGCTGATGAAGCTGAAGAGGAAGGCAAAGGGGACAGACAGCACTCACCTGTGCTTCTCTGAGCATGCCTAAATGCTCTGGTAAACACAGCTTTGAGTCTAGTCCTGGCTAGAGCTCTTCCACCTTCTGGGGTAGCACTGAGGCTGGCACTGGTGCCAATGCCGGGCTGGGCACTCCTCAGGCTGCTTCAGAGGGAAACAGCATGGATGGGTCTCAGCCTGCTGCCACCTAGATTTGGGACACCCACCCATCCTAAGCCAGGTACCTCTGCCCTCAATGACTATGGTGGTGTGCACCTTGCTGGGAGAGTGATACTGACTTTGCCAAGGGACAGCAATGCTCAGAGGGTGAATGCAAACCATCAGCACTATACTCACATGTCTGCCTGACCCACCAGGCAGGGATGGGTAAAAAGATTGTTTCAGTGGTCATTAATGAAACCTGTGCTTGTTAATGAGCTGAAAAGAGAGTTTTAACCCGTTTTGAGCAAGAAACAAAAGACAGTAATTTAAATAAGGGTTGTAAAAAGACCAGTACGTGCCTGGTGTGGGTTTCTTGGTGTCCAGCCTTTGTAAACACTGTTGACAGTGCATCATCTGATATATGAAGAAAGCCAACATCAGATGTTTTTCGGCATTCTGAACGCTATCTAGACTTTTCTGGCTTTCATGCATGAGAAATTGAAGGTTTGGATCATAACTTCAAGAGGCTGGCAAAGAGCCAAAAACCAACAGACAGGAATGAAGTCATAACTTTTAATGATGCTGAGTATTGCAAGATCTTCCAATCAATAGCAAAAAGAGCACACTGGAAGGAAGAGATGGTAGAGGAATGAATCCTGAGATGGGAACACAAACAAAAGTCGCATTTCTAGGAGCATATTAATGTTTGTCTGCTGAGGACTCAGTCCTGCCTGACCTTTCTTGTTTGTTTTTTCATTACTTAATTGCTTTTATAGAGCAGATTTCAGAGAAGTCTGACACTGTTTCCTTGGGAAAGCAGGAAGATTTATGCTGAGATCATTGCAGGCAGTAGTTATGATTTCATTATATAATACTAAGATTGTGATTTTGTGTGCTTACACAGAATCTTTAATGAACACATTAAGGTAGATGCATTTTATTTCAGTTTGTATAGCAGTCTAAATGGCAAAACAGTATGATATGCTTGTTTATTTGGAATTAAAGCTCGGATTCAGTGCTTAAGCATCTTACTGAACTGGGGGACCATGGTGTGATTTAATGGTTCAAATAAGAGCCTTGTTAGTGATCAAAACTCAGATGATTTTCTGACTGGTGGGAAATAATACTGTAGCAGCATGGTAACCTTTCAGACCTTTCCAACACAAAAGAAGGTAATTTTATTGAGGCCTATAGATACGATCACATTTTTCATGTTCAGTCAGTTTACATGCTGACAATGTGAAGGTTATAGGGTGAATGGTACAATTTTTTAGGTTGGAATTTACTGTCACAAACATAAAATGTTTCAGAAATTTTAGATTTCTTCTAATTTTTATTTCTTCATATTATTTGAAGACAGATTTTTATTTTCCTTCATATTATTTGAAGATAGATTCCTCCCCATTTGAAACTGACTTGGTTCAAAAAGTAGATGTTGAAACTGGGTTATTTATTGCCAAAGCTTACTAAATATCTGAGCTGATGTGGCTTTGCAAATAGGAATACTGTATTGCTCTAGCTACTAATAACACAGCTACTATTTGGGCTGAGTAAAAACCAGTTGTTTAAGAACACAGAAGAGATTCAGCTTTCAATAGCTTATTTCCATAACTTGTTAGTATAAAATGTGATGTGTTGCACTTCATGATGTTGACTTTGTATCTAAAATAGATCCTTGGATTAGGACGACTTGTTTTAAGAAAATGAATTAATTTAGTATTGTGGGGAAAAGCAAATAACAGGCAAAGCAGATTCTTGCTGTGCACTGGCTGTGTGTTTGAATGCCAAGGTTACTGCAATCCCCCAAGGTGAAGGCTTAACTCTCTTCCCTTCCCCCTAGCTATGCAGTGGTAAAGGACAGTACTGGCTGCAATAAACTAAAATTAAAAAGGCTGGACAAGGGATCTCTCTACCCTTTCTTGTTCAGACTGGCTGCCCTGAAGGATCAGTAGAAAATTCAGCATCTGAGGATTACAGAAATTTAACTATGCAATGCAAAGAACTATTTGAGTGTGATGACCCCAACAGCATCAAAATGGTTTAACAGAAAAGAAAAAATATGAGTTCTGACAAAAGTCAAGAGTTTCCCTTGTGTCCGTTTTATTATGAACAATTGTGGACGACTGGTTCCCCCTGGACTGCTTCTCCTCAAGACTCAGTGGAAGTGTCTCTTTTAGCTACAAGGCCCTCAGTTTAGCTAAGAGACTTACCTGTCCTTTCAGCTGGTCCAGAAAGGCGTTTCCTTATTTAAATAACAATGTTGTTGTTATTTAAATATCTTGCCTGTGTATTCTTCCCTTATCTTTAGGCTGATTTCACCATCACTCAAATCTTGCTGTGACTACTGCTCAAGAGCCACCTGTAAGATGCAGTTACCCACTCACTAGGGACTTTGTGCTTTAATTTAAAAGCTAGGTACCACTTGTTCAGGCTGTGAGACATTTCCAGATCTGTAAAACCCAAGGCTGAGTCTAAAATGAGTCTGAGGTTACTCATTGTTCATGTCCAGTGTATGCTCACCTCACAGAACATCTCTGTCTACAAAAGGCTATTGCCAGCAGAGTTGCTCCTGACTTGCTGTGAGCTATGATAGCTCCATCCACACCTATTTTTTGGTGAAATGAAACTTGGAAGAATGATTATCTATTGCCCTCAACAACAGTAGGAGTGCTGGGAGAATACTTAAGAATCCCAAAGCATTCTTCCCTATTGAACCCTGTTCTGCCTGGGGAGGAAAGAGAGGTGCAACCCGTTTTGCAGGACATTCCTACTCTGCTGTCAGGAGATGCCTGCCAGCTTTTGCCCTCTGGAAAAGATCAGGATAGAATTATTTAAATGACATTACTGATATGATAATGACTTTCCTTACTTCCCTAACACTCCCTTTTCCATTTTGTGTGGAGAATCCTGTTCAGCCCTTCTGACTCTACCTGGCAACCTAATTCCCAGAGCAAATTCCTCACGTGGGAGCTTGTAAAATTCCAGTAGGGTTACAATACAAAGGACTTCCAGCCTACCTGTCCCCACTCCTTCACTTGCCCCTGGCCCCTCAGCTGGGAAGTTCAGGAAATGGAGGCTGCACATTTGCACATGGTAGACAGTACCCAAGGGCATGCATGTAATTCAGTTTAGGAGGATGTCAGGATGGCATCTGTGCCCAGAGATCAGCTTCCCAGGCTGCTCCTAAGCCTGGACCATGACAGCAATGTGGGGTTTCTCCTGTGACTCCAACTATGACTTATGGCTTCTCAGTGGTTTCAGCTCTCTAAGCTCCTATTATATTATGCAGCATATACAGTTCTTAACTTAATGTAATGAAGTTACTGGGTAACTATTTATTTCTGTGATTAGATTTACATCTCCTCACAAGCTTTTAATTACTGAATTATCCACATAGTTCTTTAATTCAATTTGTTTTGACCTTTCAGTTAGTGGAAAAATAAAAGTAAGGTGAAATCTGTGTTATGCCACTATATTCTGGCATTCACAGCTAGAGAAGAGGCCCGGGCAGAAATGAGCAGGGACACATGGACTGTGCTGGGAAAATATGGCAGGACAAGAGCATTGGTTCCCATGAAGAAAACAGAGTATTTTATCTTCTCAGAGGAGAAGGTTTTGGCACTCCTCCTGCTCACCCAGTGATATATATCTCTTAACCCTAGATACACTTTGTTCACACTTTTTCCCCAGAAAGTAGAGGATTGACACTGAAGTTTTTGCTATCCCTGCCACCAAAGGCAGCTCTAGCTGTGCTCCACCTGTGAACACAAAACACATAAGCAGGGCCCTGTGCAAACCTGCCATACCAGTCAGAGCTGTGGGGCAAGGGACCACAGAAAAAATAAGCCCCTGAGACATGGAGAGCAGGGAGAGGGTGCTGATGTTATACAACAACCATCCCCAGCTGTTTGGGGAACTAATAGTTGGCTTACCCTTGAGGACAACCAATGTGCCAGGTCCAGCAATGTCTGTGCCAAGCAGATGTCTGGGATTCCACAAAGAATATTTGATCCAGGTCCAGCCAACCCAGAGGGCTCTGCATCTACTTGGAGTATTTGCACTGCAAGGTGCCAGATTAATGATTAGAGAGAGATTAATGTCTACAGGTGCAGCCTGGGTTGTGCCAATGAAATCTCCACTTGGCTCTGCCAGCAGACCTGAACATGAGTCCAAAAGGGTGAAGCAAATCCAGAGGACCATGTTTAAGGGTCAAGCTGCTGGCTGCTCTGTAGGTTGTTCAGCACTTAGCTTTTCTGCTGAGAATACCACTGAGGTAACACTCAGTGCAGTCTGGATGACTGACCTTGGGATCTGTCCTAAACCAGGCTGGTTATGCCAGTTTTACTTTCACAGACTCTTGATGCAGGCAGCCAGAAAAGCCCGGGAGAGGACATCAGCAGCAACAAGGATTTTTGGGCAGGTCCTTCAACTGAATGTACAGTTAGTCAGACTACTCAGGGATGTGAGGATCATTTGCTGGCTGGTTCTGCTTCGATCTTCTTCGCTTTGCACTGGTGAATCACCAGAAAGCAATTGCAATGAGTCTGAGAATGAGGCCAACGGGCACTGATAGGAGCAGAGGAGCTATTAGGATTTCTTAGAAGATTTTCTGAAATTAGTTGTTTAAACAGGCATGGGCAGCATTCACATGGATATGTACACTCCATATCACATCAGCAGAGAGAAACTGACACAAATTCGTTCCATGTAATACAAGGATCCCCTATTATTAACAGACTTTTGAATGTTATTTTTTTCCCAAGAAATTCAAACCCAGTAAGTTGCTTTAAATAGGTTTGGGTCTGGTGATGTCAAATCTATTTTAAATAAATTGGTCTGGACCATAAAGTTTCAGTAAAAAACTGTCTTTAAACAGGATCCTTTTGTTTTCCAGATTGTACTATCAGGATTTAAACTAGTTTCAGTTTTTTCTTACTATACTTATGAATTCTGAACATCTGACGTAGTTTGAATTCATACAATAACTTAATTATTTTTTATAC
Source organism: Peucedramus taeniatus (assembly GCA_013400575.1). Taxonomy (NCBI): domain Eukaryota; kingdom Metazoa; phylum Chordata; class Aves; order Passeriformes; family Fringillidae; genus Peucedramus; species Peucedramus taeniatus. The sequence goes on from WBNO01014093.1 coordinate 61,733, forward strand.
AGGCATACGAAGTATGAATAATGAATTGAAAGAATTGGAAAGAAAGAGACTTAAAATTAATAGTAACTCTGGTTTCTCAAATGTTGTCCTAAGTCCCCCCCTAAGGAATAGAGGAAATATTCCAACTCCACATGATGGAAAAGCTTTAATGCAGAGAACTCTCCACAGGACTGTTTTCATTTTGTAGTGTACTTTAAACATATGGGCAGGGCAGACTGTTAATTATTTCTTCTCCTTTTGGCTCAGTTCCACATACAACTCAGCAAAAGCAGAGCTCTACAGACTATTCAGTGGACAGTCAATGGCTCTGCATTTGCTGAGTGCTGAACAAAATCAATGAAAGGGTGCTGTGACTAGCTCTTGAGGCACTTGTTGGCCCTCAAAAAAACCCCCATCCATGCCCTTTTTGTCCCCAGCTGCTGCATCTTGCTCCTTCCCTGTTAGTTCAGAGGAGAAACACTTTGAGAAGAGATGGTTTAGTGATCCTACACATGATGTCAGAAAAAAATTATTGAGTGGGGTGAGGGAAAAGACTTTGCAACTAATGAGTTCCATGTCCTTAAATGCTGCTGGATGCAACTTGAGCGAAACGTGATGTGACCAGAGGGCATCCCTGGCTCCCGAATGGAGTGACACACGTAGGAAGATCAGGTTGCAGGAGCTGGAGACACTGCAACCCATGGCTGTGTGCAGGGCTCTTTGCTGCATGCTGTCGGCTCTCGAGCGGTGGCAGCAGCAGAGGACCTGTGATGGCGTCTCTGCTATGCCTTGGCCACCAGCAATGGCACTGCCATTGGCAGGTGTGAGCCAGGAGGCTGGAGAAGCAGGTCTCACACCCATCTGCTGCCTCAATTAAGCTGCTCTGAACCATGTCTGCAGTCACGGCGTGACAATACCAAATAATGATAATAACAACAATGGTGAAATCAACAAAAAAAAAATCATCATCTATAGAGAGGGTGACAATATTAACAAACACCAAAGGTGAACTCTGGGGACGCCCTTACCCACAGGGCCAGTTCCTCACACAAAGGAACAGTTTTTGTGCTGGTCTTTCCCAGTTTCTTCTCCCTGTGGTCTCTCTCAGACAATCACTTCAATACCCTCTGTTTTTCATCTCCCATCAGGGCATGGTGTGTGCTGCAGCAGGCTGGTGCTTATCCTAGTGTCAGAGGATCAAGTAATGCATCTACTTTTACCTCTGGGTCCTAAAATTCAAGGAATATTTAAATACTACCGTGTTCTGTTACCAATATTTTTATTCTGTTCCAAACATTTTTCATGTATGGTGGGAGTAAGGTCTCTGCCTGATATAGTTTGTAGTCTGAACATAATCTGGAGAAAAAGAATGAATAGAACAAAGTGTTGGAGTAATGGTTTTAAGATGACATAAAGGCTCAGGGGTTCCTGTGCTTTGTGGCTGAGAAGAGAACACACCAAGAAGGAAGCGAGAGCCACAGATTATGGAGCTATTACTCATTATTAAATATATATTTTCCACTATTACAACCACCCTGAGATCTAAGCATACCTTGCAACCAATAACAAATTAAGCTGCATGCTGGGCCTTTGATAGTAATCATGGAAGACGGAGAATATGTACCCCTGGCCAGAAGAGACTTTGGTTTGCTTTCAAAGAACTGTGGGGAAGGTTAACATGAAGTTTAACATAATTGTCCAAATTAGATGCATTAGTGGGATGGTGATAAGCATGACTCACAGTGCTCAGATCTGCCTCACAGATACCATCCTTTCCCTCTCCTATGTTTCAAGTCAGAAAGAAGTGGTAGCCATGACAAAACTTTCAGGGTAGCTGGGTCTCTGAAAAATATTCTCATGGCTTTCCTTGCCAAGAAACTAAATGTCACTTTAATGAAGTGGATTAAATCCATTTCCCTATCCTCCTTTCATCTGCTATAGTAATTTTTTCTAGACTGAGCCCTTTACAATATGCCTGTACTCGCTGCTGCCGCTGCCTGGCATGTACCCTGGCATAATAACAGCAGTTTTCCAAGGATCTCCTCATGCCCAGGGAGGCAGGACCATATTTAATAGCCACAGACACCCCAAGACCCTCCTGCCACCTCTCCATACTGTGTTGGCCATGATGAGCTGGCACCATGATCCACAGGGACCAAAGGGGGGAGCACCAGGATGATCTCAATCCTGCAGAGAAGGAGAGCAGAGCAACTTCTCTGCAGCAATGCCAGTCCCAGCCCTGGGACCCTCTCTCAATAAAGCTTACTGGCTGCTGACAAAATGGCAGAAAGACACTGAAAAAGTTATTTGATGTGCAAAGTACCCAGTCTTGCCGATGCATCAAGGAATCTCCTGCAGCCCTCCTCAGCAGCAGCCTGCTCGCCAAAGTGGGGCTACTGACATATATCACCTCATGCATACCTGCCCAGTATTTCTATGCCTAACTAACTGGGAAACTTCTACAATGGCAGCTGTAACATGCTTATTCTGCTTGGCCTTTGAGTCAGACATAACTCCTGAACAGACAAGAAGTGGATCCTGTTCAGTGACGTGTCAGGCTGTTCCCCCCCCGTCCCCGTTCCNGATCACCTACTTTTTTTTCAGAAAAAAAATCCCTCACTTTGTCAAAGGATCTTGGAGAGCACACAAGGTGTTTCCTAACTGGGACTGCATGCAGCAATGCTAATGGGATCTACTGAACATGTTGATCTTTCCTCCCATATCCTTTCTTGCAGGATTTCAATGTGAAGCAGCAAATGACCTAGGTTTAGGCTGGGTTCTCCTTCCCCTCCCTGGCAGAGCTGGCTACAAGGCAGGCTGTGACCTCCGTGTACTGGGTAGGTCACAGCATAGCAGGGCACAGCACAGCTGGGGTGCCTGCCAGAGGGGGATGCAGATGGGGAAGCACTTGCAACATAACATCATGCCTTCAAATCATTACAGACAGACAAGCTGGTGATTTGCAGTCCTGTTTTTCATTGCACTTTAGCATCTCACCCCTCAAGAGATTTGAAGGGAAAATAAAAATCCAAAGCCTGAGTGCTGGCAGGCAAAGCTGGCAGTGCTTAGCAGCTGCCCGGCAGTCTGCAGCACTGTCCCTTCCCCCAGCAGCCGTGAGCTGATGTGCCAGTCTCATTTTGATGCTGCCTATGTTCAGATTTCACCTTTATTTTCTCCCCATTTTTTTACCCTTAGGCAAAATTTAGCTCTTGCATTTCTCTCCCCCGTCCCAGCAGCTGGAGGGTGCAGCCATCAGCCCCAGGACAGCTGTCACCACCCCTATTGAGAGGTAATCAGTAAAGGGGCTTCCAGATATGCAGAGCAAGAGATCTGGATTGGCAACAAAAACATTTAATGCAAGCTTGAATGCATATTAGTTTGGAACACTGATTAGATCCAGAAATAAAAGGATCGATTAGCCAAATGTTTTGGAGAGCCAGCATTTTGTATCATTTATTATTCCTCAGTAGCTTGAGTTGGAATAGAGACTGATTGAATAACTGAGTATCACTTTGTCGCATACCAGTCCTGTTTGTGTCAGAGGTTTTGGCTTAGGATCTACAAACTATTTGGCAAGGAACCCAGCTAGCTAAATATGACCTTTTCCTAAAAGGTGGCCAGGGATTGGCTAAGGGGATCACAGTATGTATGAGGGAAGAGACCCCACAAACTCATGGATAGCGAGGAGTCACTGAAGAGATAGCATGACTGATGCAGATGGGGAGCAAGGGCTCCAGTGGAAGAGAGAGAGGCTGGAAATGCAGGAGACCAGCAACAGCAGACACACAACACTACCCAGAGCCAACTTCAAGGAAAGAACTCTCTCCCCCTTTCCTATAGAAATCTGAACTCAAAACACTTACCTGCCTATATATAAAACATTGGATTGGGAAAACATGTTGAGGTCTACAGAGGAAGTTCACTATGGAATGATTTCTCTGCTAGAGAAATGCAGATGTAAAGGCAATGCAGGAAAAGGCCTGGTTTCGATGTAAGGTTGCTGCATGAGTGCCCTCTCCCTGGGCTTCGCCAGCCCCCTCCCTCCTTGCACAGCCCCTGCACATGTGTTGCGTCCTGGATCTTTCTGAGGATTATCTTTTATCTGCCTCTCCACCAGCTTCTGCAGAGCCCACACAGAGCAAGGCTGCCACATCAGTTATTATTATCACTCACTGGAAACAAGGGGTGTGGGTGACTTTCCTATTTATATTCAGAGTTTGTCACTTTGAAAACATCCTTCTCACCTCTCATTAAAGTGTCACTGGATGAGCACCAGTACTGCTGTGACACTGGGCCATCTCAGCCTGTCAGTCCTAAACTATTAGGATATCCTGGTGAGAAAAAAGGGTGATTACAGCTGAGTTTTGCCTAGTTTGTGGTACTATAGTGTAAATCGCTGGAGGCAAAACTACTCTTGGTTTCAATAGTAATTTCTTTTGTCTAAAAAAGGAGAGATGTTGGTGAACAGCATGAGCTAATGGTTCACAGACTAAAGAAAAGGAAGGTGATGTATAATGCACTCTAGGATGTATTTATTCATGTGACAGCAACTTGAGTAGTTTCTGTCCTCTTTAACACTTATTTTCCAGTAAATTGGAATACAACTGATTGAAGTCCATCCAAGTAAATCAGTGGATTTATTAAAAAAATTCATGTGTTATGATGTATGTGCATTGCAGCATGCCTATGAGAGCCAGCATCCCAATCTGTACTTCACTAGACACTCAGGTAACTACGCCATCACCTTCACTTCAGAAGGTTTCAGGTGTAAGGTTCCTGTCTTGCAAACTGTCAGGTGGCAACTTTCTAGTCAAGGCTGGAACAAGAGGCAGTGAGGCCTGTCAGAATTCCACCCTGAGCCCAGTATCTACACTGATAGTTAAATGATTCCACTGGCATCCCATTATGCTGCCTCTCACTTCTTCCAACCAAAAGAATAGCTATTCAATAGAGCAAAATGAAGGAGACACCCGAGTAGGAGGGAAGGACAGCAGGGAAAGGAAGCAGCAGAGACTATGGCTGTGTATGAAGGCAAGGCAAGAAATTAATTCTGCCACCTGTGCTATGGTCATTATAGCAACACATGCATTTCATTTATTGTGTTAGAACAATTTGACATTTTACTCTGATCCAGTTAGCCATAACAATATTGTACAGGTGCTTAAGACAGGTCAGAAGATTGCAGTGAAGAGGAGAACAAATGCTTCTCCTGGCATCCTTAACAAGGACTAGGTTTAGCAGAGAAGGCAGACAGCCATGAAAGAGATTCCAGCATCATTATCTACCTGAAGTCTTTCAGCAGCACATGAAAGTTGTTCCAGTGATCTTCATCTTATGCTAATGTGATCTCAATATTTATCATCACAGATGATTGATTCCAGTCTTTGTAAAAGAAGATTTACTTCTGATAGTACACATAAGGCAAAAGGGTGTAAAATCAATCTTTAAAAAATAGATTTTTATCAGCGTATTCTAAAGGATACAGAATACACTCAATGATACACTTGCAGATGGGGTGTTTAAAGCATCTGTACCGGCATCTTGCATTACAAAACTCTGGCAAAGGGATGGAGGCAAGCAGGATGCATAGATACATCTTCTTTAGATTCCTTTGCCAGGCAGCTGGACCAGCTTAGAACAGGACTTTCAAACTCTGCAATCATATCTACATCTTTCATTCCTGCAGAAGCCTGTCAGATTAAGAGATGTGATATAGACTCTTCTGTCATAATAGAAAAGGGTTTATATGGGTTTTGCATTAAAGATATGATAAAGCTCTAAGAGGTTTGTACAATTGTATGCTAATCCTCGGCAAACAGATCAATATCAAGGTAAAAGGCATAATCTTATTGCAGAAGGATGGATCAAGATGAATGTATTCAGATGAGAGGCAAGGCTACAAAAAAGTTACCAGGTGATGCTTGTAGTACAAAATCAAATAAGGAAAGATTTCTTTTTGCAGGCATGGTAAAATTGTTTCTGTTCATCAGAAACCATGTTAAACCTGGAACAGTCACATTTGATCATCTGATCTATCCGAATTGTTTAACACATCAGGTTTCTGAGTAGCTTATTGCTCAGTGTTGCTTCATGGAAATTTATATTCCCTGGGAGAACATTCATATACACTTATGAATATAATTAAAAAATTAAATAACATTTAATCATGTATGTCATGCAGAATTTATCAGTGACAGTGGATATTTCACTGAGTAGGTTTTCCTCTGATGTAAAACAGTACACAGAAGCAGAATAAAATACAAAATGAGAATTACTATCTAGTGTGGAGGGAGCATAGCAATCAAAAATGACGGTTCCTCGACTAAAAACAATTGGATTTTGCAGACATGCTCAGAATCTACTATATACTTGTGTCCTTGAAAAATGTATTGATGGGATTACTGACTAGTCACAGCTTGCAAATTAAAAACATTTCTGATCTATTCCATGGGGGAAAGGAAGGAGCAGGAAGAGGCCCTACAGGAAGGAGCTGGTATGGATAAGGTACTTAATGAGTTATGTGATTGCATAGAGTAGTTTGATGAACACAGTGATGAGAAGAGCAGGGACATAGTTTAATACTGGCCTTGACACAACAGATTAATTTTGTAGACACAGTAGATTGTCTTTCTGTAGCCCTGGGCTACTGTCTCCCTTCCTCCTTCCCTCCAAGAAACCTTGCTCGGGCTGCCTGCAGCCACCGACCTGCATGTGAGAAATTGCCAAGAGAAACACAGGTAGCAGAGGGCACGGAGCAGCTGGTCAAACTGGGAGTAGGAGGAGTGGGAGGAAGAGGAGGAGGAAGAGGAGCGGGAAGAGCAGGTGGGCTGGGTGCAAGGAAGGCAGGAGCAGGATCTGGGAGCTGGGCCCCAGGCAGGAGGGAAGGGTAGCTGTGGCCACCTCTGCCCCTGGGGTAGGCAGGGCTGGTGTTCACTGTCTGCCCTGCATTCCCACATCAACACTGCTCACTTGGCAGGTCCAAAGTAATCTCTTAAAATCTCCCCAAACTGTCACAGCCCTGCAAACCCTGCAAGGTTGCTGAATGCAAAGCAGGTAATGCAGCCATCTCCATCACTGTCAGGGCTTGGACAAGTCTGAAGCTCTGGCTTTCTGAAGTTCTCCAAGGCTGTGTCAGCCAAAGAGGAGTGGACTGGGTGCTGCTCCTTTTGTTCTTGAGCAAACACTTCCAAGATCCCATCAGATACACATCTGCAAACACAATTATGCATCCATCACCAGCAACTTAATTGAGCAGAGCAGCATGGGTGTGTGAGAGACACCAGTAGCCTGAATAATATTTTTTCACTAGCTTCAGCAAATACAATTCTCCCTTTTCCATGGGAGCAACTGAGTCAAGTACTAAAATGTCTTCCCACCCATATAAGCACTTTCAGGATAGTGAAATACTTTGAGTTTAGGGTCCAGTATGTCTGGGGTTATGTGAGCATGCCTTCTTTTTCAGCAAAAAGTTTTGTTTAAATGAGGAAACTAAAAAGGAATTTGGACTTTTTCCAGATTTTGCAGGTGTCAAAAACATTTTATCTCAGCAGACAGCTTCACACTGATTCCAGAGTCATTGTACACACACACACACTTACACACACACACACACACGCACTCTTACACCAACTATGTACAAGGGAGGCCATCTGTGTCTGTGCTGCCAAAGTGACATCCACTTCCTCAGCAAGTCCCACATGTGGCAGACACCTTTGATTTACCACACTTCACTGTACAGCACACATGACAGAGGCTCAGTTTGTTCTAAGTTCTTCAGATATATTATATTTTTGTGGCATAAGTGCTAGAGGTCTGAGACACCTAACACACTCTGCATGTCTTCTGCACACTCATTTCCATCCAGGATTCCCTACCCAGAGATACAGGGGCCATTGTGAGTAGACTAGTAAACTACAAGCACAACTGGCACACTCTAGAACCTGCTCACCACACCATGCACTGGGCAGCACAGGGGACTCTGGGCAAAGACACAGCCTGTGTTGCCAGTTATCACCAAGAGAACCCTCCTTTCCCGAGATCTGGGAACTGGAGATGACAACTGCTAATAAGCAAAGTGCTTACGTAGTTTCCTCCACCCTTTTGATTCAAAAAGGAAAGGCAAAAGCAGAACAAGCAGTGGTAGGTGTATGATGATGGGGTTAGTTAATTGAGCTCTTTGGCAATTTCAGAGAAACGCAACTGCACAGCCTTGGTGGTGGCGCGAAATCGTATATTTGCACAATGGCGTGAAGCAGCAGAAAGCTACCCGGATCAGAATTCAGTTACAGGTTTCATTCTGTCAGTGAGAAACTTGTTTGGTAATCCCTCATAACTCCAGGATTTTAAATAATATTTTCCAAAGTCATTCTCTTTTCAGGGAGGCCTTCCTGACACAACCAATGTGCGTTACTGGGAGGGTTTGCCCCTAGAAGTCTTTGCATTGTTGTTGCATTCATGAACAACAACAAAAAACCCTGGGATGCACTGTGTCTAATGCTCAGTAATGACTGGACTAAATACCTGAGTTGGTTACTGCCCCAGTAGAGCTGGACCCCTAAGACTCTGTAAGAACCCCAGCATGCTTCTTTCCCCACAGAATCATTGGCATGAGTGGGGCTTCCAAATCCAACAACTCACCAACTAACCTTATCCAAAAGAAAATCCAAATCCAAAAGAAAATCCAAATCCCCTGATTTAAGAAAAATGTGTTTTATGTATTCCTTGTTCTAGCACCTCAGAAAGCAGCTGGATGAAATTCTATTAAAGTTATACTCCAGTCCTGCCCTGCTGGCTGCAAATTTCCATTCTCAGCTTTTAGATGAAGGACACATTATAGCCCAGATTGTAATGGGTGAGCAAAACCAAGATGCTTATGAGGAAGTGCATGTTGCCATTTTAAATAGAAGGGCTAATGTGGGGAAAGTCCTCAATTAGATTTACACTAGAAACAAAGTTTGTACAGGCAGAAGATTCCATGGCTTAACAACAAAAGCCTCTTACTGTGGGACAGACCAGAATATCCCCTGGTGACGCTCTGTTCAAAGTCTGAGCTCTTTGAAGGTAGCCACTATTTGCCTCATCTGCTAAAGAACTTGAATCTCAACAACAGTGAACACCATGAAGTTTGAACATCTTATTAAACATCAGGATTTCTACTACTCTGAAGTCTAAATGTGTCACCATTCTCAAGCTCCTTGAGCAGCCTGAGAACTGCCATAGCCTTGTTGATCTTTAGCCATTGACTCTGTTTTGAGAAAACAAGATTAATAACTGGGTTTCAGAACCACTTCTCCCCTAAGCATTCAGTATGCTTTTGCCCTTCAAGCAGGGTGGATAGGACACATGTTGTTTTGTTATTATTTCCAAACTAGGTCTTCTAGGCGTGTCTCCTGTCTTATGTAAATGGGAGTGTTACATCATGCAGCTGAGCAGCTATCTAGATTTTAAATTTTTTTTCTGGTTGCTCATGCCCATGACACCTCAGCCTTAAGCATAAGGCTTAGCCACAGAGAATAAACTCCTTTTTGTGCATTCTCCTGCAATGCCTGCAGTGGGTCTGAAGAGAGTGAGAAAAGAGTAAATGTAGGTTGAATATGTGGGGAATTGATAAAATTGAAACTGAGGAGCAGAAGATAAAGGAGAATGTCCTCACAAAAGGTCATTCTCACTTCTGAGTCTGTGAGGGGCTGGGCTTTTTAGTCTGTTTCCCAGCCTTTGAAAGATAAATGGCTTTTCATCAGTGTGAGAAGGATCCCCCATGAGGAGAGCCCATCCTGCTGCCCTCTGGGGATGCTGCTGCTCTCCTGGCCGGGACAGGACAGTCAACATCCCAGCAGGTCCTGTAGCTCCCAGCCGATTGACATCCATCTGGATGCTGAGATACTCGCTCAGCAGGTTTGGCAGCTCATACAGCTTCTCATAAGATACTAGATAATTGCTCCTGGATTGTTGTGTGATGAGTAGGTAAGATAATAGGACTATTAAGCACTGTTTCATCACCACCCTCAAACCAGTATACCAGATACTTTCTCTAAAAATACTGTTTCATCCCAAATCTAATAAACATACCTATTCTAAACTCCATCTGCTGCTACAGTCTTTAATTGATAGGAAAAATGGCCAGTGTTGGATTTGACAGCTCAGGTGTTAATCATCATGTACTAGGATCTGTTAATTACCAGAAAAAAAAAAGAGGTAAACAATTTGTGTTTTCAGTCTGGGCAGATACAGTAATGATTTTTCCAAGCCTTCAAGCCAACTTCCTTAATGTTTTCCCCATAATGCTTTAAGACTCCCGTTCAGCAAGAATCATAATCACATGCATAATCCCAGCGTGACAATGGGTAGCTGCTTGCATTAACTGAAGATGAACACCTTGCTGAAAGAGGGTCTGAGAGACCCAGGAGCAGCAAAGCTCTGTAGACCTGTCTTTGACCAGTGGCTGGTCCCTTCTCACAGCTGCTTCAGACTGCAGGTGAAATTCCACCTGTCAAGGGCAGTGGGCAGCTTTAGGATATATTGTTTGGCCTGGAAGGTCTGTTTCCCCTCTGAACCCCCCTGTCATCATCCCCATAGTACTGAGGATAAGTACAGAAGCTGGAAATTTTAATTTTAAAGCCCCTTTATGTTACAATCCACAGCCTTCTGTGGCTACTGGAAGGTCAAACCATATCCTGCCTCAGAGAAAGCAAGAGAGATACACAGTGAGGTCACGTCAGTGGCAGTTAAGGGATCAGCCAGCATCTCCCAGCCACTTGCCCTGGCCCTGGGCCAGCAGCTCCGTGGTGTCCCTTGCTTGCCACTGTGCAGCACCCAGAGCATGCCTTGGCAGGAGTGATCATGAGGCTGCAGTCCTCCCATGCCACAGATAGGTCTCATACAGGATAAGGGTTGTGTTAGGCAATGCCAAAAGGGCTGTGCTGCTGCCTGGTACCCACCTTGCCACAGTGATTGCACCCGTGTGCAGTATCTGGGCACAAAGCATTTTGCAGGAAATTCTGCCACTGTTGCCTCCCAAACTTGCTGGTAAAGTGATGAAGAAATTATTATGGGTTTAGAAACAATACATTGGCCACCAAGATCATCATCTTTGATTGCACCATACCTCTGCCAAAACTCATAGCACAGCTAGCCAAAAGACTGGAAAGCTATAGTTTAACTTGTGGAAAACCTTCAGAAGCTTCTGGGACCTGGTCCATCTTCGAGCTTTGCCAGTAGTGCGGAAAGTCTGCAGAACAAACTGCTGCAGCTCTGTTAGCTGATGCCCTGTGGCACTTTGCTGGTGGGAAAGTGCTTTTGTTGATATGGTTTGTTTCATTTTAGGACTTGCAAGAGAGCTTTTTTGCTGCGTGTCCCTAGATTAGACTATACAAAAAAGCCAGTATCCACCTTTCAAGGACAAAACCGATTCTGTGAGACATTTCAATCTCAGGATAAGTCTGCTGGATTATTATCACTTATAATTAATTCCCTACATGCTGCGACATTCCCTGCTTGCAACCTCTTTTTCATCTGTAAAAATACTGAAGAGTTGTAGGCAGCAGGAAGGCTTGCCAAGACATCTGTATCAAGGTTGTTAGTATAGACAAGGAATATGTGTGCCACACAGGAGGTCTGCTGTGTTTAAAGCAGACCCATTCTATCCACACTGTATCCTCTCCAGGGGTATGGCTATGGCAGCAGTATGGTATTCTGTTTTCAGCACAAGCTTTAACTCTTTATTGTTTGTATAATAGTATATATATTTGAACCCTAATGCATTTTTAACTGCAAGATGATTAAAAAAAATTAAGTACCAGAGAAAAAGTGCTTTGAGTTCGATCCTGTACATTATTTTCATTTTTAATGGTTTGCTCAGCATCTCTTTATACATATCTAAACACCCTCTGAGTCTGGACCAGTTTGTTGCTTCCTGTGTCCTTACACCCAGCACATCAGTTATACTGAACATTTTGTACCAGCTGAGCTTAACAGCAAACATATGCACCATGCTGAATTCAAATGTTATGATGAACAAGCTGCCATCAGAATGAGAACACTTGCCAAATATCCCACTAGCCTGGGTGCTGGGCTGCAAAAGAGGAGAGCAGAATCTGAGAGCTGTTTAAATTCCTGCACTATTCACTCTCATGACTGACTTAGCCCACACTTACACTTGACCCATAGTATACCCTGAGAAGAACTACTCTCTTTATTTTAGCAGTGGTCTTGGTGGTAGTAAGGCAAATTGCTTCCCCAGAGGCACAGAAGATGCCAGGCCCAGGTGCTGACTTGCAGATATGCACAGGCATTTAATGGGCTCACTGATATGGCTTTGCAGTAGAAAACAGACTTGCAGAATTTAAGGGTGAGCTCTGATTTTTATTATCTGGTGGAAAGCAGTGCACATATTATAAAATGCTGGAAGGTGGAGGGAGACCTTACCCCTCACTATTTCTTCACATCCTTTCAACAGTTTGGATGAACAGAGTATGATCTGTCCCATACTTAGCTGCCATGAACTATTTGCTATGTTGTCTAGGAGAGAAATTAAGCTAAACTAACATTGGCCACCTTTTTCTATTAATTTAACTAGCAGCCCACCTCTTTATTGTGCAGATTATGGTTTTTTTTTTCTCTGAAGGCAGTGGTCATGTTGTACCTCCACACTGGTTCTGCTGCTACCAGGATCAGCCTGGACCTGCTGAGATATCCTTACATATTTCTAATGGCATATGCATGAAACTTGTCCCATTTTAATCAGACTTATGCAGAAAAGCACACTTTATAATGGCAGAGGGAATTCTCCAATGCATTTAATGTCAAGGTAGGTCATTCAGACTAATATTAGCTCTAATTGCCACTCTAACTATTTTTATATTCCTTACCTGCATCCCATTTCTTGCCTGAGGCAATATAAATAATAAAATATTTTCTATCTTGTCACATCGGTTCATTGAGCAGCATAAGGGGATACATTCAGCAGCAGCAGCAGCAATTTGCGGGCTTGGAGTGGGCTTGACCCAGGTATCATTCACCTAGTCTGTGATTCCACATTCATTAATAACAACTCTATCTACCAGATCATCTGGCAGTACAAGTCTAATCCAGATCAGGAAGAAGCCCTCAGCTGCATTTCTGTCAGGTTAGTAATTGTGTACTTTAGGGACTCTGTGCCAGCTTGCACCATCATCATGACCTGGCAGCCCTGGTGTTACATTCTCCCTCTTTTTTCAGTGTCTTCACATGACTGAAGAATGTTGTCCCAGTTGCATTGAGAGGATGCTTGGTGGTGGCACCCCAAAGGACTAGACTTCTAGTTCCAAGGATAAGTCATGTGTGTTTCCAACGTAGTCCTGCAAAAGGTGTTCAGGGAAAGCTCAGCATTACTGTCAGCAAAATATTTCCAAATCATAGCAAACAGCAAGATAAATCCACCCCTAACTGCAGCCTTACATTTTGTAGAACTGATTCACTTAGATCCTGTTGTTCAAGGAGTTGCCTGTAAATTTCCTGATCCCTTGTCTGTTGGTGAATACAGCTTAGGTGTTACACATGGCCACTCTGTTTTGGTGCACAAATTGGATTACTAGTAAGATAACTTTGGAGCCCGGAAGAGTGTCTGTTCACATTCTTTCCAGGGGATGAGTACAGATGGACAGTGGGCCTGGGCTTGTTTATATGGGTGCTTCCAGGGCTGGGATCCTTTGGAGGAGGCTGATGTGTCAGGATCTTGTGGATCACCTTAGACAGCAATTGAGAGTTTGGTCTGCTGGCCTGGTAAGCTGCACAGCCCCTTGGTTTCCCTTACTCCTGACTGGCTAAAGCCTGCAAAACCAGCACGTGTGCTCCTGTTACGGAGAGCTGTGGGGTAAATGGAGACAGTGTGTGTACTGATAGTCATCATCCATGCTCTTGCCTCCCATTCCTTTTCAGAAGAGATCAACAGCCTCTAAACAAACAGGGTAAGAGGTGTTCCCACAAATCATCATTGTCGTATTCAAGGGCTGTGTTTAGGTCCCAGGTTGTAGTGCAGTCCAACTCCTTTGCCCCAAGAGGAGCAAAACACTTGGTACCACATGTCACTGCCGTTGGCTTTTCACAAGGTCACATCAAGGAGTTAATCCAAAAGTGATTATTCAGGGTGCTGAAACAATTGTGTGGGATGGTATGGCAGACTGTACTATTCCATAGATTTCAAGTGACAACCAATTGCATGGACTTATGTCCTGATATCTCCATGCCAGTACCTGTACTTGGATTCAGTTAGGATACAGTTCAAATGGGTGGAACGTGGATTCTGCCTCTGCAGGTGTCAGGTGTAGACAGAGCAGTGGAGCCACACTGCTCATGCTGTGCGTGAGTGAGTCCAGGCACTAAGACAACTGGAAATTGAGGTGTGTTTGCACCAGGAAAGGAGAAGTATGATCACAGTTCATGCCTCAGGAGTGTGCAAATAGAAGAGGAAGTCCCTTACAAAGCAGAGCAGCAATAGCCAGAGACCACAACATTGGTGTGTAGATGGCAGGAAAAGGTGAGAGGTCCAGTCAAAGACCTACAGACAAAAAAGCTTGTAGATCTGCTGAGAAAATATTATCAAATCTGAGCACTCCAATCAATACAGTATCTTTAGGCTGATAAATGGATTAAAAGAATACATATTTTAATTTAATACATATTTCTGACACAGCGCCAGGTACCCAAGATTTCATTTATGGACTGACAGAAGCATGGCCTGGGGGCAATCCAAAGCAACTGATTTGGAGCCACTGCATATAAGCCAACTTCTGTTTTAGAAGCAGAGATCAGACACTCCAAAGAAATCCGAAACATAAGCAAAATGCAGTAACATAAATGTTAACTGTGAAATACATAATTAGTCTAAATGCTAAGAGTAGGGAATTTAATATTAATGTAGAAGCTTAGAAAAGGCTAGGAGATAAGAAGTTGCTACAGCTGATTAGTAGGAAGAACTAAGCATCTCCTCATCATGATTTTTGTTTTGGATGTTTTTCAGAAATAACTCATCAGATCATGTATTTAAATGTCAGAAGGTGGTTTCACATCATTCCTCCCACCTCATAAAAAGCAAGAAAACAGACAAGGAAGGGAGGTGCTGGTAGGATTTGTAAGTTTGTCCCTGAGCTGCCACAGAACAGTTTCACCATTGTGCTGATTACTGAAGGCTGAATCACTGTAAATGGCCCTTGCCAAGAACTGCAAATGTTCCAACCACTGCAAGAACAAAAGTGTGCAACAGAGGCCCCAAGTCCAACTCTTTGGATAATGCCCTACCTTGACTGGGGGGAAAGGGGCTTAAGAAGTGATTTTCCATGGACTTTCCACTGAGAATTAAATACAGATGCACCTTCTCTTTCTCATGGAAGACCAGAAATCATTGGAAGCTGGGAAATTATTAAAGAAATTTAAAAATAACAAGCCCCTAGGCACCTGGAATTCTTGTTCAAGGCAATGCACCAGGCTATAGTGACCCCCGGTCTGATCCAGAGTCACTGCCCTTCTCTTCCTGAAACAAGAAAACCCAATTAATTTAGATTTGAGGTGTTTTCCATTATCTTTTTCCTATTAAGGTGTCCTAGTCTCATTTATTGTTTCTGAAACAATCTTCAGCCTTGCATATGGCTGAAAACCTGGTAGAAATTAGGAATATTTGGGCTATCTGGAAACGTGAGGTTTTCCAACTTAGTCTAGAATAAATTGGTCTTTCTGGAATTTCACAGGGACATTCACCCATACATTCCTGGATATTCTTTGCTGGCTTGTTTATCATCAAATATTTAGGTTATATTTACTTTGCTATGAACCCTCAATTGATCATAGCCCTTCCATTTGACTCCACTCTTTGCACACTTACACAAAAGATGGAGTGAGGCTGCTCCTGGGAGACTGTTCCTTTCCCAGCTGCAGAAAGTTTAGTAGCAGAAAATCAACCAGCATACCTGGCAGGGATTTATCAGGAACTTATGTAGCATTAACTAAAACAGATGGACTAGAAGCCTTAAAAAAATCCTAAAAAATCCCCTAACCAATCAAAACCCCAAAACCACTAAGCAAACTTCACAGTCTGGTATCAAATAACAAAACCATCCTCCAGAAAATCCAGTGTTCAGAAATCTAAGTGATTATTCCATTCAGGGGACAAAGACATTAAATTGACAAAAGCAGAAAACTTTCAACAAATACTTCAAAAGATGCCTTAGTGGCCAGCTCAAATGCACTATGATGTCCCCTGGAAAGTCTATCATGTTTCCATGCAAAGCCTGCTTTTCAAGTCACTTTTATTTATATAAATAAATAAATAAATAAATTAAATATTCTTTATACATATATGTGTTTTTATGTATAAGCACGCATTTTAAAAAAGTTTGTATTTCAGCATCCTTTATTCTGCCTACAAAATGTCATCACTGACAAATTTTGCAGCATGGCTCTGCAATATTTCTGCCTGTTCAGAGAGGACAGGGTCTGAGAGAATTGAAAAATGCAGAATGTCCTCAGGTGCTCACTCCTGGTCATAATTCATGCAGTTTGCTGCAAGTAGAGATGTGAGTAACATCTCCCATCTTGGCTCCATCCCAAGGAGTAATGACTTTCACTTTTAATTCTCTTTTGACCTAGGTTTCAGACACTAGGAAAACTGAGAGAAAGGTTTAATTTAACTGGCTCCCAGTTCATGTAATGATTTTGGAAAATAGCCTCTTCACCAAAAAAAGAAGTTTGGTAGTTTGGGGTTTTTTTTCCCCTAAGCTGAATAGCCCAAACTTCATTACAACACTAAGTCTGAGTCACTTCATGTCCTTTCTTAGAGCATGTATTTTTCATCTTCATTTAACAACTTAAAAAGTTCATAAATATTCTGAGGGAGAGTAGATCACACTGACACTGTCCTGTGCATTTACTCTTACGTATAAACATACATGCACATATCTGTCTTCTATGTATGTGTGTGTATATATATACATGGGCATACAAATAAACAAAAAATGGCAAAATAAATAAGTGTTGCAGCATATATGAGAGTATGCACAACCTAACCTCTTACAGTAGAAATTTAATGTGTAAGAAAGGCAAGTTTGCATAACAATTTTGCAATTGTTTGCAATTAAAATTTGTATTTGCTTCCTATCTTTTGTAAGAGACTTTTGTTAGCAAAAAGGATTAAACATAGTATTTCACTGCCCACACCTATTTTTTTCTATTTGTTAGCCATAAGGCAATATTGGCACAACAAAACAAACCAAAAGGCATATCTTCTGAAGACTCAAAGGTGAACACAATTCTGCAGTCAAGCAAAATTGCCAGCACACGCTTTCTCTGTTGTTCCCAAAATAAGTGAGTTGTCAGTAAAATTCCAGTTCACACAAGGTCATAAGGAGTTCTCCCTCCAGAAATTACACCATGATTTGAAAAGATGGAAAAGAATCCATGCCCTCTTCTTGATTGTGCTGGCAATACTAAGAGGGTGCCACAAGTGATGGTCCGTCCCCCAGAACACAGACCATCACAGACACCAGAATAGGTTTTCCCTGCTTCATTTGAACAGTTGGAGTTCATATCACAGAAAGTTAAACAGAGGATTATAGACCTAAGGAAAATAACCGGCTAGTCTGTCTAAAATTGATCCTGCAGCTTGGATAATTGTAGTGCTATAATAAATAGGCTGCTTTGTTTTCTCATCCGTGCTTGTTGTCTACTGCAAGATTTGATGAGCTTTCCATTATTACAGGCTTACAAGATTTTCTATCCCGCTGTCCCCCATTTGCTTTTTTCCTTTGTATGCAGAAAAGTGCCTGCAAAATATTAATCCAAATTCCAAGTAGGTGCAGGTGAGACCACCTTGATAACTGTTTATCATAGTAAAGACCCAGTATAATTTCATTTAATGTGATAAGCACATAAGTCTGACAATTGCTTATCTGGTGTTTCAGTTTTATTTTTCTTCTTTTAATATTCTTTTAGGTTAAAAGGTTATTTCTGTCAGATCCACAGTGGGTGGATAAGATCAATAAAATATTCATACCACTCACAAAAGTGCCGGGCTCTACTTTTATTGAAAAATGTAGTAGTGATGTGTAATAAGCATTCTCCCTTTGTGGAGGTGGAGAACAGCTAGTAACATTCCAGAAGGCCTGGTTTTTCTGCACTCCTTCTGCATTTTAAAGAAGAATTGCATCCATTCTCACTTCCTTTTCAGTTTTGATTGAAACCAACAGACACAGGCAAGAAATTAAACCTCCATAAATCTGATTCTGCGTTGCAAGATTTGATTATGCCCCCTACTTCTCACTTAGGTTTGGAAGTTGCCTCTGAATATAAGGTTGGTTTGTGTAGTAGTCACTGTCAATATAGCTGCTTTGCACATATTAATTATGTTTTATTTACTGCATCATCTTTATTGTGATTGCTTGTTGAGGTTTTTTTTTTTGGTTGGTTGGTTTTTTTAATGCTATAAAATATGCTAGGCATATAGCATTGTCACATAAACAAATTTCCAAATTTAAACAAATTCCATAAACAATTCCCAAAATTATCTTGCCTTTTGGAAAATCCTAATTTTGCAGTGCTGACTCCATTAAGTTAGTACTCTTTTTCTTTTCACCAACCTTTTCCGTTTTCACTTAACCATCAGTGGCAGGTCCTGGAACCAGCCCCTCCCAAGTCTCTCCACATCAGGCACCACAGAGAGGAACAGGTTTCCATACCTAATAATCTGCAGCTGAAATATGAATCTCTTTCACGTGCTAATGAGCACTTATGCCTATCCACCCCTGTGGCATGGGAGTGTGTCAGGGGGCTGTGGTGATGTTTGATTTGACTTCCAGTGCATCCCATCTGCCCACACACAGGTCTCACTAACAGGTGTCAAAATCCCTCTCTCAGATCTCCAGGGGATCTATGCAACCATTCCCGACCTGATACCTCCTAATTGGCAGACCTCTTACAGGCACATCCAGGAGTCATTAACTTTAAGCCAAAAAGCACTGATGAAACAAGGAAATTAAGAAGACAAGAACAGGTCAATAAATGACCTGTACAACCACACTTGGCCGTGCCCTTTCCCAGCCTCAGTGAGGCAGGCCTACCCATTTTATTTGCATAGACAGTCAGGGGTCAGCACAAAGCCAGTAGATCATTTAAGACCTTGGGCTGGCCTTCTGGGCAGGGCTGAATTTTACTCAGCCAACATCTTTATTATCTTGGAGTAATCTCCAATCTCTTGGGTTCGGTGACACATGCAAAAATATCTCTGCTGGGAGAAAAGGCCCTCCCTGATTATTTGAAAGGTCTAGATTGGGTGGAATTTTTTTTCCCCTAAAATTATCCACATGATATATATTTCATTGTAATTTTGATCTCTATCTGTTAAGCTTATACTTCTGCTCCCACCAGAGTCTGTGGCTAACACTCCCTTGATTGCAGGAAAAGCAAGCAGTCAACCTGGCGGGAGTTAGACCTCTATGGAAAGAAAAGCAATTATAAGAAAATTCTACCTTCATATCTATGGTAATAAAAAGAAACAGATCAGATAAAAATTAATTAAAGGAACGTGAAAGCTTCAGGTCTGCAGGTTATTGTGAGATTATTGTGTCTTTAACAGTCTCTCTCTTAAATGTTAGACTAGGAAATCAAAATTTGATCCAACAGTAAATCATCTGGTTAGCACAAAGTCTGATTCATTTAAAATCTGACTTCATAAAAATGTCATTCATTGATGCAGTATAGAGAGACTGCCTGGTATGTCAAACACCTTCAAGTAGGTCATCTTTCAGGGATTAGTCTAAGTTGCTATCTGTTGACATTTCACATGTGACATCATAAGCTTCTTAAAATGAATGAAATGAATGAAATTCTGTTTCTTTTATTTGCTTTTTTTTTTTTTTAAATAAGGCAAATGATGGCTGAAAGGCAGAAAGATTTGCAAACAGGGTTAGTGATTTTTGGCTGCCTCACACTTGAACTATCCACTTTAACAGAATCTAAAAAGTCTGTTTGTCAGCAAGTGAGTTTATTTTATTCTGAAAATTAGACCTTTTGTCTCAAACTGTACTCTGAAAATCCCAAACCACCACCTTCCAATTAATATCTTACCCTATTATTTGCCAGAAAAAGACCAGTTAGGAAGATGGATGTGAGTTTGATGCTCTAACTTTCAAAATCAGTTCTGCTACCAATTTCTTGTGTGCCCTTGAGCAAGTTATCTGTATTAGGTGTTACAGAGGTGCCCTGCTGGCCTGTCCCTTGGGCATTACAGCCCACTTGGAAAAGATATGCAAAGCTTCCTCCTACTGCAGAGGAGCACTGTCAGCACAAAGAGTGTGAGTTTGGCACCATCCCCATGCAAAATTGACCAGTGAGACCTACATAGCTCTACATGGCATAATAACACGTTTTGTTTTTTTTTTTTCCAGATTATGTTTCAACAACCAGACAAAAACCATAAGAATGTCTCTGAGTTGGGCTTTCTAATGAAGTGGCTGAAAAGCACAGAGGGGCTGCAGCTTCTTTTGGTTGCTCCTTTCCTGTTTGTCCTCACAGCAAGCACGGGCTCTGGTGTTGAGGACAGTGAGAGAAGGTGAACGACGCTGGAAACTGAGGTTGCTCCCTGCTACTGGTAAGAGGAAAACAGGACAGACTATTGTTTTAAGATGAACAAGACCAATAACTTCTCCGAATGCATTAAATTAAAATAAAACATTATACAGGAGTGTTTCTTTCTACTGTAGGGAAGCAGCATCTTTTTATTGTGTGTTCTAATGATTTCAAGCCAACATGTTGTCCATTTGAATACAGTTAAGAAAAATATGCTTATGGAACGATTCTCTTTCTAACAGTAACTGGAGAAGAAAGCTGGTATGAATAATGGTACACAAGTATACTATTTATAAATATGATTTATTTATACATCCTTTGTATATTTGTGTATTCATTGAGACCCTAATTTCTCAAGAAATTTATCTCTGTATCTTATTTACTTTTTTGGAGTGGCTTCCCCTTTTGAATCAGTCAACTAAACATATAATTGTTTAGAAACTCTACAGACTTGCCAAAATATGAACTCATGTGCATGGAAGGGGCAGAAGTTCAGATTTCAGTCTGGCCATGAAGGGCGGCACGTGCTGTCCTAAGCTGCTCTAGTGAAGTTGTTCCTTTTAGTTGCTCTCCAGTGGCTCTTTTATTGGGAGAGAAAAAAGATCTGACTGCCAAGAAGGAGGACGATGCTGTCTGCAGAGATGTATCAAGGCTCTGATAGGGAAAACAGAAGATTTATTTTATCTTATTTATTCTCAGGGACTGTGGGAGAAAGTATAAGCTGAAAAATGGTAACTCTCTGCAAGGCCATACTTTCTACTCTGAGCCATACTCTGGCCTTTCAACGCACTGTGCTGGGCCACTGACTGCCCCTTTCTGTTATATTCCTTTGCCACTAGAAAGGAGCCCCTAATTCCTGAGTCACAGCCTTCTCCTTTTCTTCTGTGCTCCTGCAATGTGTCATCCATCAAGCAACTGTAACCAGGATGGCAGTCTGCTTTACTGACACACATGTATTTTCTTGCACCTTAGACATAACTCATAAGCAACATGCCATCATACAGCTCCACATGGGAACAAGGCACAAAACACCACTTCTTTTTTCTTTGGACACACATTCAAAGGGCTAGTCACCAACAGAAAAACTATGGATTCCAGGAAAATTTAAGTTTTTCACCTTTCCCCAAAAGCAAAGCAAATGTTTGTTATCAGCTGTATGGAGCAGGAAAAAGGATCCACTGCTTTTGATCTTAGTTCAAAATCAGTGTGAAATGCAGATTACTAAAGAGTACCCTATAGATCTCACATGTTGTTTAGTGCTTGGCAGGATGAGGTTTGCAGCAGCCTGTGAGCACAGAAGTGAAGACCACATCTTCCTTGCTCTCACAGATTCCGGGATCATTCTCTTAGGATGCTGACTGGTACCTATGCTGAGAGCCTTCAGGTCTGCCATGAAATGTGGGACCAGTGTCTTTCCAGGTGAACTTTGCCCTGTGGTGTAGAGGCAAACAAAAAGGTGGCTGCATTTTCCCTGCCAGGTACACCTAGTATCATTCCAGCTGGCTCTTGCGGGGAGCAGCAGCCATGCTGCCGACTTCCACAGCATCATTCCAGGCTTTCTGTTTCATTCAAGTTGCTCAGTGTAAAATGCCAAGACACACTGCTGACCCAGAGTCAGCCAGAGCAGGTGGTGAGGCAGAAATGCTGTGACTCCTGTGAGCTGAGGTCTTGAGAAGCTGTTTAGCAGCAGCAGCTGTTTTGTGCAGCTTCAAGGACACGTCATGATAAAGAGCATTAAGGCATCTTAGAGCCTGACAGTGCAGCTTCTTTCCCCCTGACAGCTCAGTATTCAGACAGCATTTCTCAGCACTTTAGAAGTCACAAACTAGTGACAAGCACTCCTGTGAGCATGCACAAGATGCAAAGGAGCCATACATGAATGGCATGCAAGAAAACTCAAGCTAGCCTTCACTCACCTCATCATTTAGATGAGCCGGTATAGGTCATTGCAGGGAAAGTGTGAGAAGATGACTGCTGCTCCCTTCTGCAGAGGTTTGCCATGTGTTAAGGCTCATATGGCAAATTGTTCATCGGATTGAGCTTTCTTTCCCTCCTTGGATAATATATCCCATCCCTTCTTCATTCGTTCTTGGGCATGGCACATATGGCAAGGCTTGGTGCACAGAGGGGTGGGAGGAGGTGAGGATGCTGTGCTCAAGTGCCTCCTGCAGGCAAACCCCACAGCTTGAAAGCCCTGGCTGGGAGGAGGACAGGATGGCATAGGATGTCGGGTTGCTATTGGCATGTTCTATAAAATATGTCTTTTTGACACATTTTGGGAGATAGTGCAACAGACATGCATATGCCACTTAGCACACTTCTGGGAGCATGGCAGCAATCCAGTGGAGTTAGAGATTAAAGCTAAAATGAGATAGGATGTTTTTCAAAGATGTGTACCAGGCACTCAGCTCAAACTCTATGGATAAAATTTGTAACTGAAAAAAGGATTCTGCAGATGTTTTGTGATTTCTCTTGTATTTTTCTTCACCTGTATTTTATCTTGATCAGCAGATATTTCTTCTCAGATTGATTATCCTCTCTGTGTTCTACAAGGAACTCTTAGATCCAACATCCTGGAGGATGAATGCCAGCAATTTTAGGGAACAGGAGGGAGAATGATGCAGTTATAGGGACATCAAGGCTATGTTTTCTTGCCCACTGTCAGATTGATTTTATGTGCAGCATCCGAATATTATTTTGTGAGGAAGATTAGTAAAAAAGGTAGTTGCAATTCTGTGTATATATAGAGAGATATATATTGGGGGTGGGGGTAGAGGAGAGTCTCGAAATCCCAACCACAATCCAGCCATTTAGCAGAGCTGACTTTTTGCCACTAAGCACTCCACTTTTACCTGCCAGTACCTTCCAGAGAGAGAAAACTGTATGGACAGCTCTCTGTATTCTTCCTCGAGGTGTGGCATGAATTCAAAGCACATCTGAAATCTGACAGAGAATCTGTATGAGTGTCCTGACAGCCATTCCAGCTTGACACCTCTTTGATGTCCAGGAGTACTCTGTCAGCACACTCCCTGTCCTGCCTCTGACTTCCAGACATGCAAGTCTATGGTCCTTCTAGGAGTATCCCACCAAGAGGGCAATGTATGTGTTACTTGTCTGCTATTAGAATTTTTCCCCATCCTCCAATTCTGCATTGCTATTGATTGATTGTGAGCTGGCTGGTTAATATACAGCATATTCACCACCTCTAATTGATTGCAAGTTCATCATCCTTTGCCCAGTACCCTGAGCACATTGCTATTGACATTTACTTATTTCATGATACTATTTATTGCTCTTTGTCTTCTCATCAGCTGTTGTGTTGTGTTTTATATGCCTTTTTATAATTGTTCTGTACCTTGGTTTATCCCAGTTCTCCTCTATTTCAGTGGTTCTGCCCATGCTGCCTCCTTCATGTCAATCCCCTGCCTCCTCCTTCAACCCCTCCCCAGTGTCCTGTCTGTCACTCAGCAGCCCCACCCTTCCCCTAGAAAATTCTGTTAGGGGCGTCAAGTGATTGGTTCAGGAACCGGGGTTCCTCCCACAGGTTACCCCCGTTGGTCTCCCCAGAAGTCCATCTTCCCAATGTCCATACCCCCATGTTTCCCTATTGGCTCCCTATCTTTGTTCCCTCCTCCCTTTATAAGGTGCTTTATGGTCAGGGGCTTCGTCTTTGGAGCAAGGTCACCCTGGGCTCTGGGTCACTGCCCTGAATAAACCTGGACTGATACCTCCATCCGAAGTCCACTCCTTCTTCCGCTGTCGTACCTTTGCCTCACCCGCCAAGGCGAGAGCCTTAGCCGCCCTCCTGACTCCCTTTGAGATCGAGAGAGTGTCCCCCGCTGTAGCTGGGCCACAGCCAGCCGGGACGCTTCGAGGGTCACTCGGAGAGGCACAGATACAATCAGCTTTTCTTTTTCCCTCTTCTGTCCTTTTTGCTCCCCTTTACCCCTGCATCCAAATCTGTTTGCCCATGTCTCTCCCTTTCCTCTTCTTACTTCCCTACTCTACTACATCATGAACCTGTTTTTTGGCATGGTCTTGGTGAAACTTGTGCTTGCCACAGCCTCCTTTCTCACTGACACCTGTCTGCACCACAGCCTTTCTGTGTTCTGTTCTGGGCCTTTCCTCATCCCCTGCTGCTCATGCCTTCAACAGCTCTCAGGAGGAGACACAGATGGGCTGGCACTGAGCACAGCCCATGGGAATGCAGGGACTTGAGCTCACACCTGAGTGATGTGCAGTCCTGAGGAACTCAGGGGCTGCTCAGTTGGGCAAGTCATGTTGCACCAGATGAACCAGATGAGAGAACAGGCAAGAGCTAAGAGCAGGC
Organism: Peucedramus taeniatus; assembly: GCA_013400575.1. Lineage (NCBI taxonomy): Eukaryota > Metazoa > Chordata > Aves > Passeriformes > Fringillidae > Peucedramus > Peucedramus taeniatus. The sequence continues at coordinate 86,631 of WBNO01014093.1, forward strand.
CTTCCTACAGCACAAGGAATAAGATAGCCAGTGTCTGTACTTTGGAGTGGGAGTATTTTCCACAACCCCTTTGCTGTGGCTGAGAGCATAAGCACAAAAGTCCTGGTAAAAAAAAAAAAACTAAAAATGAGCAGACATTGTCTGTTGGGTAGTGAGCCTCTAGCTGGTGTGTGTGAACAGTCTTCTATGTGACAATGGTGCACATGTGTGACCTCAGGAGGTGACAGCCAGTGGGATTGGGGGCAGCAGCTTGCTGCTGGATACACTCTGAGAGCTGTAAGCCTCCATAATGCCCTGCTGCACTTGACATGAGCCCAGCCAGAATGCAGCCCAGAAATAAGCACACCTGTCTTCAGCACTGCTCATCAGCATGCAGAAAGAGCTACCCCTGTACAGCAGGGTACAGCTACTGAGAGCTGAAACCCAAGAGAGGGATGCTGGGGACAGCATGTTCAGACATGACCACAGCCTTATGCATTTCATGGATCAGTACCAGGGAGGTTTGTGCATCTCCTCACCTGCCTTCCCACTCCCATATTGGCTTGGTAGCCACTGTGTCCCCTTCCCAGGTGGTGGCTGTCACTGCAGGAATGTGCTGCATGAATGTTATTTCACAATGAGGAGGAAAGGGCACATGCAACTGGTCCCCAGTGCTCCCCTTTGGCTGGTGCCCAGTCCCAGTGACACTACAGAAAACAAAGGAAAGCTACCAGGAACACTCAGAATGCTCAGGGGAAAAGAAAACAAAAACAAAAAAAAACAACCAACCAAAAAAACCCCAACAAAACAGACCAAAAAAAAACTGGAAAAGGGGCTCATTTTATTAGTTCCAAGCCTTGCACTCCTGTATGTCTTAGAAGGAGTTATATTGCTTTTCAACCTTTAAAAATAGTCTTGGGATTGGAAATCATCATAGTGCAGATCCTCCTTTACTGGAAAGTTGATAGCAAGGTGTAAAAAAAAAGAGCAGACAAGGATCTGGAATCAAAGGCAGGGAAGCACTTAGAGATGTGTCGACAAGAGAAGTGCTATATAGATGCCACATTGAAAGGACTGGCAGATTTCTGTCTAAGCTGTTTCTCCTCCTGGCTGCATTCATCTCCCAGCACAGTGCTTCTTCATCCGTACCATCCCTGTGACTGTGATGGCACTTTCAGGGAAGACCATGTTTTGAGCAGAAGTGCACAATCCTATCCACCTTCTGTGTTCATAGGGCCCTTTCCAAAGCAGCAAGGTCAAATCTTTGGTCCTTGACCTGTGCAGTGCAGCAAAGGGGCAGACACCAGAGGGGGTGACCCTAGCTCAAGTCCACGTGTGTTTTAGTCCTCCTTTTGACCCTTGATGGGAATAGACCAGGTCGAGCTTCACTTCTCATGCAGAAGCTTAAAGATATCAGTTCATAGGCTCCAAGCAAATACCTCTGGATGACCTACAAGACAGCTAAGAGTTTTCCTCTTCTAGTGGGAGCTGTACTTGCCAACATAGTGCTGCAAGGCAGCACTTTAGTCATAAAAAATTTAAGCTGTTTCTCCTGCCCAGCACATGCCAGAAAAAGCACAAATGAACAGTGCTAATTTCAGTTAAATTTGCTGGACTAATTATGTCTAATGGAGAAATGGCACAGATGGGGCAGCTGAAATGAAAGGTGTGCAGAAGAGAAAACTGTGAGAGATCCCCGGGCAGGTCACCTCAGACCTCTAAGCAGGGGAAGAGCAAAGCTTCCTGCACCAACCCCCAGATTTACCCAGTGCTGGGGACTCCCAGCAGAGGAAGGGATGGCGTGGTGCCTGATGGGCTGCTCAGGCCAGGCAGGTCACCCTGGTTTCAGTGGAGGGGCCAGAGAGAGTGGCTGCTGGCTGGGGACCACTGTGGCTGGCTGGCACAACGGACCCAGCAGGTACCAGTGCTCTGCTGAGGAATTTGGCAGTCACCTCTCTGCAAGCAGCAGGCAAAGAGTCAAAAAGAAGCCAAAAACTTACCTTTTAAATTGATCTCAGAAGATACAGCAACACAAATTTTGAAATCAAAATCATAGTTCTGACAAATTAAAAAATGATTTAAATTTGATTCATTGTTCTTATTATTTAACGTTAGGTAGGAAAAGCAAAATTTTCCAGAGAGGAAGGATGTATAGTTGAGTTCAGGTGTGATACAAAGGTAGTTTAAATTACCCCTCCTTTATCTCAATTTTTATCTTCTTTTAAATGAAAAAGAGCATTACTTTTTTTTCTTTTTTTTTAAAAATCGAATTGGTAGAATTTAAGCTTTGAGTAGGAGAGAAGACATCTTTACCATAAACAAAAGATGGTTTGTGGAAGTTTGTATTTGATAGCTGTCTTCAAACAGGTAATCAGATTAAGTAGATGCACAGATACTCACTGGGAGTTAAGAGTAAGAGAGCTAACAATTACATACAGCAAGATGTGACATCATTGGTTTTGATGGTTTCCCCTGTGGTTTTTACTTCTCCTTTTGGTGAAAGTGAGGCAACTGTGATTTCTCTCATTTCCACTCTCTTCAGAAATTGTGAAAGTATGTGTCTTTCTTTTTATATCAGCATCTTCACTTTGCTGTTGATTCAGAAGCAAATCCAGTTGTACAAACAGATTAAGGCTAAAATGAAACATAGCTAGAAAACAGCGTTTTCCTCAACCAGTAGTTTATGCAAAAAATCACCAAGCCACAGAATCACAGAACAGTTGAAGCTGCGAGGAACTTCTGTGAATGGCCAAGTTCCCCCCTCTGCTGCTCTAAGTAGATGACATATGGGGAACAAAAAAATTAGGAGTGTGCTCTGCCTGTCACTTCAGTGAAATGTATGCAACAATTTCTGTAAAATACTAGCATTTTCTTTGTGCGCCTAATGAGCAGTCATTGTTTAGATATTTTGGAATACAGATAGCATTCAGAATCCATAAAGTGGGCCAGAAGCACTAATCTTCATCCCAGAAATCAGTAACACAGATATAAAACCAAATGAATACTTGTATACTCATGCCCCAAATGACAAGTTTTTGACATAACAGCACGCCAATGAAAAGTACTGAGCAATTTTCCTTTAAGTAGAATGCAGTGCATTGTTTTTGTGCTTGCAAGCCCCTGGGTGTGTGAAGTCTTCTGTATTTTCATAGTTTCCTTAGCCACAAATTTATTTTACACATAGGAGATGCACACTCTTCATCAACATTTAGCTACAAGCAGCAAGTACGGTGATGTTTTTGAAAGAATATGAGAAGGCAGATGCATCCAGTGTTTCTACACAGGAACACTTGGCAGCAGCACACTGACATTGGCTGGTCTGTGTCCTGTTCTGAGTCACTGACCCTTCCCTGTGCTCACTGCAGGCAACCAAGCCCCTAAACATTGGTTTAGATGCAAGATTGTATATGCCCTGGTTTTAGCCACCTGAACTCTTTTGGCTCTTGCTCTTCATGTCTACTTCTGAACTACATCACACTGTGGGAGCCACCAAACACACTCCTGAGCTTGTGCCCACACATGTTTGTCAGAGCAAGCAAAGGGCAGCTGTCCAAAATAATTTGCTTTAGGGACAGGCAGGCTGCAGCAAGGCTCTCCCTCCTTACAGGCCTTTCTCATTTAATCCAGCAGCTCCAGATTTACCTGCAGACTCTTTCTTCAGGTTAAGATGCATTGAGGTTTTTGGTTCATGTTTTTCTTTCAACTCGCTTGGAGATTTTCTTACCCTCTGTTTCTTGCCACCTCTCTGCCAGCTGTCATCATCCCCAGAGCAGAATCAGGACAACAGCCTCAGCCTCTGTTTTAAAAGTGGACTGTCCTGGGGAATGATGCCTGAGACAATAATGCTATCGATGTCTTCCCCATGCCTTCTGGACCCGGCCCTGTGCTGCTTATTATTCAGGTCTGAGCTTCTGTGATTTCCAGTCAAGCAGTGAAAAGCAAAGCCTTGCAGATTTTGGTTTGCTCAAGACATCCCTCTGTGAATGGCAGCAGTGGAGTGACTGTTGCACAAGCAGTTCCAGCATCTGCATGACAAACAGGACAGCAGAGGCAGCGAGGAAGAAAGTTGTAAGTCACACAAATGACTAAGTAAATGCCACGACCAAACATCCACACAGTGATTTCACTGCCATGTCAGGGGACACATGGACAGCCAGGGATACTGCCTTCAAACACTGGCAGGTTTGGTTCCAATATAATTAATTTAGAACTAATTACAATTCCCATACCAAAGTCAGATAAGCCTCAATATTATATAGGAATTTAATCAAATTCAGAAAAGAATTACTTCTTACCTTATGCATTTTTAAAAGACTCAAAGAAGAGGGTTGTCCTCTGTTTAGAAAGTTAGACACTTTTGCTGAAACCTGTAAAGTTGTTATTGAAAATGTTAATCTTCTGTGTGCTGAAATAAAACTACCATCTGACAATTTGATTGTCTTAGAAACTATGATTAAAGCTTTCTTCTTAGAATTATGTTGCTGAATGGTTGAGTACTTAGACAGCCTTCTCTGCGATTTTGAAAATCATATTGGCAACCTTGAAAATCTAGTTGCTGCTTTTCCCTGCTTCTACCGTCAGAGATGTTTATTAATTTGATAAGAAGTTTGAAAACTTTATTTACCAAGAATTGTAGATAATTTATTCTTTTAAGACTTTTAAACGTACAATAGACTCTAAAACAAACTTTATAAAATATTATTTGGAGAGTAAAGCCTCCCCTAGACTGACCCGCCATGTGCTCATACGCATGCATTTGATATGCCTATTTTCATGCATCAGATTAGGGAACATGAAAAGACCACGGCATTTCACAGCACAGAATAATGGGGGGGG
>WBNO01014093.1:91457-106989 GCA_013400575.1 Peucedramus taeniatus
AATAATACATTTTTAAAGATAGCTGAAGTCCGGGAACATATCAACTCTTTCAAGCTTCTGGATTTGTACAAAGTAAAACCTAGGATTGCAGCCAATAAGGCAGATGGTGATTTGCTGGTCATCACATCTCTTGGACAGACTTTAGCTCCATTCAAGATGCCTAGTCACAGGCTGGTAGGGGGTGCTTTTTGGTGCTGTGACTTTTCTCTACCCAAGGTAGATGGTCACAGAGATTTTTGATTCTTCTTATTCTATTTTGGGCCAGCTCTTCTTGCTTTCCAGAGTGTCTGTCCAAAGTATTTTGACAAATCTGGTATGAGGCCTATCTTGAAGTCATGTCAGTTACCAAAAGCTTTCAGGCCAACTCCCTAACTAACATCAACTTTTAAGAATTATTGATTTAAATATAGTCAGTGTTCTGCTTCCCAGAGTGCCTCCCTACCCCAATTATGTACAAAATCCTAAGACAGAAGACCTTTTTGAGGAAACTGGTGTGGTCTTATCTGGCTGAAAGGTCTTGAGATAACATTGTGTCACTAATGTAGAGAAAGTTCAGCATAAAAATAGAAGTCACTACTTTAAAAAGAACTATGATAAACATTCATCACCAAGCATGTGCCCATCAGAGATATTTAGCATGTTTGTTTTAAAGGTAAGTTTCACTATGATGTTTTTTTTCCCCAGAAACAGATGATATATAATGTTTTACTAGCACGCAAATGGGCTCCAAATCAAGCTGTTTGTCAACTGGAAATTTCATCTTGCAAGAGAAAAGTATTTTAAAGCTGCTCAGGAGTGAAATTCACATAAAGGAATAAATTCTATATAGCAGATTTGCATTCCTTAGCTCATCTTCCTGTGCTGGAAATCTGGACTTCACAGCTCTGTGCTGTTGAGAACACAGAATGGTTGAAAAATACAGCGAATATTGCAAATACAGCAAATACTGTAGAAGTTTCTTCCATAATGTTACTTTCACTGGGAGCTGCATTCATGGGAATGTTACCACCTTGCAATACCAGCAGCAGTAGAAAATATTATTTACATGAACCCACACAGACATTTACATCATTCTGTCCTTGAATCCCACAGCAAGCCACCTTTTGTCTGAAGTCAGAGCAAACAGAAGAAAATAAATATTGTGCTGGTGAATGTGATTAACAACATAAAACATTATCGCCATAGTGACTCTTAGATGGGAATAAAAGCATAAATGCCAACTAATTCTTTGTCTGTCCTGAAAACCAGGGCTAAAGCATCCTGTTGGCAGAACTACTAAGTGCTACAAGTACTCTTACAGGGAAACTGTCCTATGACAGAGTCTCTGCAAGGCAGATTTCATCATTTACCCACAATGAGAAGAGCAAACAGAGAACTGCTCAGAAACTGCCAGTGCTAAGAAGGAATGACTCTGCAGGCTGCAGATGTAGATTAACAGAGAGAGACCATCAGGAGCTATGACTCAGAGACATTTCAAAGCTGTGGTTGCGAGATTTGGGCAGAAGCCTTCCCCCAGAATTGCGTAAAAATTATTATTTCTTTAGTCTCTGGCCTGACACAGGTTGTCATCTTTATCTCTGCCCACGCCTCCTTGGTCTACATGCTTTACTTTGTATCTCTCTTGGACTAACTCTTGTCCTACTGTCCCTCATTTTAAAGTCTTTACTCTTTATATTTATGTTTCTTCTTCCTCCACCAGAAGGCTTGAGCATGGGATATTTGATACGCCAGGAGCTTCTGACTAGGGCAGTTACAACAGTCAGAACAGAGGGAAGCCCAGGCTGATGGACAACTGCTGGAGCTGATGGTCGTATCCATGTGAGTTTCTACACCTGTCTGAGCTACAATTCCCACCACAATACAGAGGGAACATGAGTACTGTGGAAGGACCTGCCTTTATCTACAGATAAAGTGGCACCAGAAACGTCACTTGTAAGGAATGATCGGACTTCAGGTCACTCAGTTGTGACCACTAATCCTTCACATTAAACCTGTGACAAACACTGAGGAGTAAAACAAATAATCATACATTTTTAGTTACGTCACCACATACGTATGTGTTACAGCCAAGTATTAAAATTCTTATGCATCCATGATTTCACACTGACTTTGCACTGTATTTATATCACTACAAAAGTGGCTTAAAAATTCACCAGATTTTCAGCAAGTGTAAATCAGTTTAGCTTCACTGCAGTGCATTGCCTTGACTTTGGTGAATTTAATTCAGACCTGAATCACTGAAAGTCCACTGACTTACGCCAGCTAAAAGTCTAAATTTAAGACACTCATAAAACAACAAATGCATTTATCTCTTTGTATCAAAACAAGCTTGGGTGAAAGCAAGCCAATGAGTCTATCTGTATACATACTACTTTCCACAGGACTGCCAAATTTTTTTTTATTTAGAAAATGTGTCTGATGTATGAAATTCTCCACAGGAATTAAACACAAAACTGTTAAAATTGCCTCTCTGTGGCTAATTACTTCTTCCAGTTCTCATCCATATGACTAAGGTTCTGCTTATCTGATAGCTAGAGTCAGAGTTCTATTATGTATTGGTAAAGGAATTATTTATATTGAACTTAGTAATGAAACAACCATCTGATTTCTTCCTGTCCAAAGGACAGGTCAATTTGCATTTAGTTAGTTTTTTTTTTTTTTTTTCTTTAACACTGCAAGAAAATGCATTCATTTTTAGAGAGCTACAAAGTAGATTTAAGCTGATACTCACTGCCACTATGTAGAAGGCAAATTGCCAACAGTGCTGACATAAATGAGCACATAATCTGAGCAACCCTTAAGACCCTCTGCAATCTATTCTGGCTTCCACATTGGCATTGTGGACTTAGCTGCTAGCTCATCTACCAGACATTTTCCAGCAAGATCTCTCAAGCATAGTCTGAACTTCTAGGATCTATCTCTGCTTGGTGCCTAAATTTTTTTACTTTAATTGTAACACAAGTTTTACCGAGTAACTGACAACAGTGTGGTGGAGTCCTGCCTTCAAATGTAGAGCTTCTGCTGCTGATACATACACACTTTTGCTTACCTCCCTCTGTAACAAAACTCTTCACATGCAAGTAGTACACCACAGGAACAGATTGTGAGTAGGGAGGTCCTCAATAAGTCCTTTTTGGGAGAATTTGACAAAGCAAGTGGTGTGCTTGGGCTGGGGCTGCTGCTGCTGCTGAATACGGCAAAGGCACTTGCACCTCCCATCTACCCTCTCTGCAGGAGTGGAAACTATTTGGATCAGCACTTGCCTAGGTCCCTGAATATATCTAGGGTATTTGACAGGTATTCAGCCCAGGGTGGTGTCCATGGGTCTGCCCAGGGACAGCTAAGAATAGCTGTCTTTACTAACACCTCTCATAAATGACAGCCAAGAGCAGCAAGACAGGTAGTTGGGGGTGAGTAGATAGGAGGAGTCAGGAGACTGCTTCCTCTTTCTGCTTCATTGAGTCACTCAGCATCTGCTTCCTTCTCTGTATAATGGGAGTTTCTAAGTTCACTCCCACTTTTGATAGCTGGATGAAAAGAGGTGATGCACTTTATGATTAATTTTCATAAGCAGCTATTAGGCTTGCTCATGGCTTTGAAAAACTCTGTCAAAGAGAAAATCAAACTGAGATCGTGATCTGACTCCTTCCCCAGCTCTGTAAAGACTCAGTAGTCAGTGGACACTGAACCTTCTCGTGTGGCAGGTTTCCGCCCCCCCCGCCCCTCCCCCAGATATGGCAGTTTCAACAATGCAATCAAACTCCCCAGTTGGGCATGAGAAGAGTAGTATTCCCAGAAGGGAGATTGTTTGCCTGACTTGGATATTCAGATTATATCAGCTAGGATCAGGATCTCCCTCTGCAGTAGGTGAATTTCCTTTTGTCCTGTGTAAGGAATAGCACAGGCATTTGTTCAGGAACATGACATCATTAGGTACTTCAGTATAGGAACAAGATGAGTGCCAAAACAGGGTAGATTGGGGTACAGCTGTGAAAATATCAAGCAATGGAGGATCTGCCACAGCATTACATGAGACTCTGGAACATGCATCTGTGTCTTCTCCTCTTCCTCATTGTTCACATATGTGTATGCCATGCTGTAAGAAAACACAGTATAATAAATGTGGTGAGTTTTTACCCAGCACTCTCTCCCCAGTAAGGGCCAGAAAAAGGATATTTGCTGCAGCTGATACTACTCTGAAGGACTGGGTGTCCCTCAGCTCCCAGGGATGTGAGCTTGAAGCACATCACCTGCCCCCCTGCCCTGCACCAGGCTTCTTTGCCCACTCCAGCCCCATGTGGGCCAGAGGCAGCACACCATGAACAGCAGAAAGTGACGGAAACACCCTGCTCCAGCGTGTGGGACTTTCCACATGCAGGATGTGGGGTCTGGCATGGAACGAGACTTGAGGTGTGTGATATGGAAAGGATTTCCTACTATTGCTTCTATATTAAAGAAGAGAATAATTTCCAGGGGTTGATTCTGAACAGTGAAGAGAGGATCTTGTCCTGAAGCGCCCTTTGTGAGTGAGAGCCTCTCTTAAACAACAAAGAAGTTGCAGTGAATGTGGCTTTCCCAGCCTCTGTGACCATCTTGTTATCAGCTGGAGAAGTCTTTGAAGATTCTAATTAAGGTCTGACTTCACCTGAATATCTGTAGTCAAGAAAAATATGTAAGCATAGCTTACATATTTTATATGTAACTGTATTACTGTATTCTTCATAAAGAGGAACTCAGAAAATATATAACTCTTCTAGAATGGGCAAGGCTAGGCCAAGAAAAGCAAGTAAAAGAAAGAAAGAAGGAAGGAAGGAGGAAAACAGAACAGAAAAATGGAAATGGTAGAGTGGGAAGAGGAACTTTCTTCTAAAATAGACAAGGTTTTATTTTATTCTACCTTCATCCTTTCTCTGTTTATCTATTACAGGTTCAGCATTACTTTTGCTTTATCACTAAGCATTAAGTATGCCAAATCACTTTGCAAAAATCTTGAACCACAAATGAGTCTCAATTTTGATTTTGCTACAGTCACTAGCAAATCCATTTATATCAGGAGCTAAAGATCATAGTGGCTTTGCTTGAAAAACATTACATCAGTAGCAAGAAGGTGATTATAATGTGTTAGGCTGGGTTCTTAACTACTTAATTCAGTTTGGGTCTGGTGTAATTTTATTTTTCCACCAGTGGTGTGGAACCTAGAATAACCCTTTTAAATCTCCTGTATAGTTAATCCAACAGGCTGCTATACAGAAATCAGAGCAAGGCTGGGCAGTTGCAGTCACTTTAAGATGTTTCTTAAGGAAAATAATTACATTTAAAAGCAATAATACTTTCTGAAGACTGTTTTTTTCTCTGCTCAGTCTAATGGAGCCCTTTGAGCTCAAGGCATTATTGTATATGACAGTAAGAAACTGCTATTTTCTTTCAAATCTGTTTCCCTTTCTTACCCTTTCTGAAATGCTGAAGGCTGTAACACTGATATATCTGCTTCTCAGGGACAAATGCAAGTAAATAGAACTTTGAAACATTTTGTAAATATTTCTGAAAGCACATTTAATACCCCTACATATTTTTTCTCCTTTTTGAAGCGTATGTGCTGCAGCTTGTTTTGAAACAGAAACCCCCAAACTGGCCACTGAACAATGCTGTGGATCATAGGAATTTTTAACCATGTCCTCTCTGACATGCACTATTTTGTTTAACAATAGCAATAGAAGAGTTATCATACATATACACATAGTCTTCAGACCCATTGCAAGCAATCCAGGATTTACTGCAAACAGCCACCACTGATTTCCTTAAGGATGTTTAAGCATTTCCTTCATTAGCAACCCACCAGATCATTAGGACTGAACTTTAGACATCCCTGATATACCTTAACACATCACTTCTTGGCCTAAAAGCTTGACATGGGAAAAAATCCCAACATTATATATATTTATTTCTATTTAGAGAGATTTGTGAGTGATTAGAAACTTCTTTGCACTTTCAGACATCAAAGGACTGGTTTTAGGGAATGAAATTAGTTGTATTACTACAGACAGAATTTATTTTTTCTTAAGCTATTTTATGTTTTTTAAAGAGACATATGGCTAGAAAGAATGCTACTGTGCACATGAAGGAATGTTGTCTTAATATGCACTTCTTAAAATAATTTGGTAATGCTTTGTACTCTCAAATGAAACAATACAATACTGGAAGTTCAGGAAGAACTTGATAGGAGAAGTACAGCCTGATATATGCAGAGTTAACCTTTGTGCCAGGAGGCCCTGGAGAACTCGGTCTGTGCTCCAACTCCTACTTCCAGAAATATAAACTGTTGTTCTGCTGGATGTAGTATCTCCTTTCTGAAAAGTCAAAATGTGATTGAAAGTGCAGTGAACAATCTTGGTGCTTACTTCCAAGCTAGAAAAAGTATGTTATGGTGAGAGATAGGGTTGTCTGTTTAGCTTGTTAAAAAGAAGATAAATTGATGTCTCTTTAAAGCAGCAGGTAAGATATGAGTGTCTTAAGAGAGAGAAAATAGAATGTACCAAAGGGCTATTCAACAAAACAGAGAAGCATGACAAGTACTAGTGCCTGGCAGTTGGATTTGGGCACATTGGATACGACACATCTCTCAGCAGCAAGGATGATTAATGGCTGGAACAAACCCCATGAGATTCTTTATCCTCTGTCTCTTGCCATCTTGAGTTCAAGCTGTTATGAAAGATGGGACTTCACCAAATGTAAGTCACTGAATTACTCTAAAGACCAGCTGAATTAAAGTCTACAGTTTGCATTAAACAAGCCAGAACAAATTTGCTACTCATTCTCCCTCATACAGATGAGTTTTTCCACTGCTCCCTCTTCACAATGGCACTTGTGCCACAGTCCATGCCTACAGCAGAGCATTTTATATTATGTCTCCTTAGCAGATGAAGCTTACTTAGTTCACTGTAAATCAAAAGTTATAGTGAGAAGGAGCTGTAATCTTTTCATACTGCCTTCTCACAAGACAGTGTCAGATTAAGGTCAATAACTGCAGGGAAATCCAGTATAGGCTTGGGACTTCACCCTTACTGACGCTGAACTGCCCATGTCTTGGGATGACTACACTGTCCTAGCTGTAAAATGCTGCTAGCAGCAAACCCTGGCAGCAGAGAGAACAGGCCGACCACTTGGCTCAGCATCATGCTCAGTGAGGTTTGCAGAGCTCCCTGCTGCCACAGCATCCTTGCTAGCAACAGGCAAAGTGGCCAATGCAGCCCCAGGGGAACACATGGCAGTGATCACAGCATTGATGGGCCCAGAGCAGCTGGTCACTGTGCCTTGGGACAGAGCTGAGCAGGCACAGCCCCTGGAAGGGAAAACCCACAGCCTGGCAGCATGCCCCAGCTTCAGAGCAGTGCCTCCAGACACCGGTGATTTGTCATACTAAGCAGTTTACATGCATCTGCCATAACCATGTCAGGTGAAGCAATTTTGCAGAGCCTTTCTGTTGAATTCCCATATTCTAATAGGTGCTATTGGGAGGCAAAGGACACATTTTTCAAGCCTCATGGTCTAACTTTGTAAATTAAAACTCGAAGGTGCCTTTGATGACTGGGAATTTATGACATTTTGGAAAACAGGTCATTAATCTAGGTGCCTATTTCTGTGCACGTGTTTCTAACTTTAGTCAGAAAGCAAGAAAGTATTGTCTTCCCATTTTGAAATGTAGAAGTAATGTAATTCAGGAGATCCTTCACTTACAGAACTGTACTCCTCCGTAATCTTTGTCTGCAATCATCTTTGATTTTTTGATTTCTCATTTGGTTGGCCTGCAGGGTTGGATGTGAATAAACTTCCTTGGGATATATGCCTTGGCAACGTACTTTCTTTGTGCCAGATCTACTTCAAACTGTTTATGGTTTGGTTTTCTTTTTTGTCTGGTAACATCTAAATGCACTTTTACAATGTGCAAACAATGTAGGGACAAATTTTGCACTTAGAAAAACTGCATTTGGGAAAGTTTGTCTGGGAGGTGTTGGCCCTGAAGGCACTTACAAGGTAGAGCATGCTGTATTTAGGATTTCCTTAAGAGAACAAATTCCACAGTGCCTTGCTGGATAACATTAAGTAAGGACACTCTTACACATTTCTTAACTGGATGACATTAAGTAAGGACACTCTTACACATTTCTTAACTGACCTACAAGGGTCACTAACAGCAAGATGTAGCTGCTATTGTGTCAGCCTGACTGTACTGGACAGGAGATGGTGAGGGTCTCTGACTGAGAAAAAAAGAAATGAAAAAGAAGTCACAACCTGGTATTAAAGGTTGACCTCACAGAAAAGAGTTAAGGCTCCATGATTTTAAAATGTAATTATCGAGTATTCCTGCACTGGCAGATGTGGTATTGAGTACAGACATCACAGAGAGCTGACCAGGAGGTGAAACAGAAAAGAATTTCACCTGATAAGTTTAGCCACCTAAAAAGGACATGCCTTAAAATGTAGCTCTATTTCTGGTAGCTTTATTTCTGCAATGTAAATCTACTTCCTAATATGCCCCCCATGACTATTTCCTACTTTACCCAGATGGGCAGGGCTGAACTGTGACACCTGTAAATTGAAACCCAGGTCCTTCACTGAGTTTGAGACATTTGGCTTAACACAGATGGAGAGACTGATCTTCATGTAAATGAGATGACCAATATGGTTGTGCCATACCTGATAGAAAAATAGCATAATTGGCTAAAGCAATGCAGGGCTTGGAGGTGCAGCCTATCTAAAATCAACAAACTAAAGTTCTGAGGAAGATGGAGATAGCAGAATCCTCAAAGGAGGATTCTTCTCATTTCTCTGTAGCCTTCTAAAATTATGGTTTAATCCTGTCACCAGATATGTGTCAATCGCTGTCTGCATTACCTATAGAGGGGTCTATACTTACCTCCTTGTTATAAGCTTTAGACAATTTAGGTTAGCTAATATAAATCCCACTCCAGGTTTTTACACAGGAGTTCCTTGGTGCTTTTTGTTACTTTTCATTTGTACATACAAACTCCACTTCTATTCCATACTTGCTCAGGATGAAGGCCTCAAAAATGCAGAAGCATTACTATGCAAAACTTGTCGAGGGAAAGATTGACCTTTTTTTTTTTTTTTTGGCTTTCGTTTCACAGGTTTACATTAATGTTTTCACTTAGAAGCTTTCTGAAGTATTTGTTTTAAGGCTGAAGCTATCCACATACAGAACTCATGCATATTATATGAGTTAAAAGAACCGCAATTGCTGGACCAAAGGTATGAATATCCATTACATTTTCAGCGCACTGGATATTTCTACATGAAAATCCTTTTGGTGCTTTTGGACTTGTTCTAAAAAAGTGAAATAAAAACAAAAAAAGCAAAGAGCATGCTGACCCAGTTTGCTCCCAAACCAAACCTTTCTAACAAAAACTGCTCAGATGTGGCCAAACGACTTCTGCTAATAAGTGAAATGTACATAGGAGTTACAGTCATTGTGTGAGTGTGAAGGGAGATTAAAATTAATGCTCTTTCAATTTTCTATACAATATATGCTTTGAAAGGTGTTATTTTTTCAGTCAAGTAATTACAGGGTGGAGAGAATGTGAGGCCAATGGCAGGAGGTTAATTACATGACCAAACACCCACTACATCTTGCTCAAAGATCCCTGAAATTATTACACATTGTTGTAACTAATAGCCTAGTCTGGACTGTTGGTTGGAGGGCTACCCTCAGCTTAAAAGAAATGCATAACTTCTACCTAAGATTCTTTACTATTTTAAAAAATAATGGTGTATACCACAGAGAGACTAGCTAAATTTCTGGAGACAGGAGATGTCAGTTTATTTTCACGGTCCACTTGAGAATTTTACATAGACTCTACTTCTTATGGCCAGCCAATTTCTCATCTTCTTTCACAACACAGCAGTTTGCAAGAAAATACTTTAAAGTAGAGACCCGTAATTAAAAAAAAAAAAAAAAAAAAAAAAAAAAAAAAAAAAAAAAAAAAAAAAACAAAAAAAAAAGTTTTTTCAACACCCACAGAAAACAAAAAAAAAAAAAAAAAAAAAAAAAAAAAAAAAAAAAAAAAAAAAAAAAAAAAAAAAACAAAAACAAAAACCAAAAAAAACCTATCAGAAAGCTTTTTCCATACCTGCAGCAGCTCTGAACTTTGCTTTAACTGATTTCGTTTTAGATTATATTGGAAAAGGCCAGGAGATATCATCTGATAATCTAATGTGTATACCAGTCATTAAATTTCTCCTCTATACTTCTGCTTTGAAAAGAGCATTCCTTGGATGTAAAGAGTTTTCAAGAAAAACATTCAATATTTATCTGAAAATCAATCCAGCAGATACTGCAGAATTAGGACAACACTGAGTGGTAACCTCTTACTGGGACCTACCTCTCATCCCATGTGCTTCTGATTTCCAGGAGCTGTTCACCTGAGGACAAACACCTTGCTGAAGTCAATCTGAATGCCCATGCTACAAGACAGACTCTCATCCACCTTGCTGAACACAGTTCAGTAAAGACAGGACAAAGGTTGTCTGTGCTCTGAACCTACAAACACAGGTATGCCTGAGCACCCCACCCGGCAGAGGACTCTGTCTTGAAGCCAGATGCACAAGAAGAGCTTCCAGGCTCTTTCTCTACTGCTAAATGGTCCCCTGGGCCATTTCAGCATCCAGATCCACTCTATGGCCAACTATTTCTAAGTTAAGTTGTTAGCAAAGTCTGGCTGTTAAATGGATAGCTCATAGACAACTCCTAAGCATGGACTAGGAAAGAGCATGTGTCAGCGACCTCTCCAGCAGGCAATTTGCATGCCGCCACTCTGTTTTAGAGCTAAAACAATTTTAAACCATGGAGGTGGTCAAGCTAGGTCAGCTGGCTATAGGGCTAGAGAAAGGTCCTTACATTGCCTATTTTATTAGTACAAATATAACTCTAGAGGTTTTGATCCAGGAAGTATTTACTAATAAATTACTTTGAAAGACCTATACGTAATAAAAATGAAGCATCTTCCTTAAGGGAAGTTTCTTGACAGTTTTCATCCATACAGAAACAAAAAAGTAAGAAATACTTATTAAGATAGCTGCTATTTTATACAGTTCTGTGCTTCCCTCTCCCTAAAAATAGAGCAAGAATAATTGAACTGAAAAACCTAAAGATTTCCAAAACCCAATTACATAACTTGCTACACTTCCTCTGTTTCCCCCTCTTGTATTTCAAAGAGGTCAAGGTTATTAAATATAGGCTTCTGCCTTAATACAGTAAGAAAAGTAGGAACTAAGCAGATAGTAAAGATTTTTCATGTAACGTGAATTTGCTCACATAGTCTGTATATACTAGGTTTACCAATTTGGTTATGAAATTGACAGTTTGATGTACACAGTGTGTTCAATTCTTGTAGATGACATAATGGTGCATTAAAAAACTTCTTTTCTCTCCATGATTTATGTGTGCTTATAGTGTCCAAAGCTGCAGTCCTTATTCTGGATAATTTATTTTGCTCAGCGGGTGTGTCATCAATTTAGAGACTGCAGTTTGATGACCCAGGTTTGTAAACGTTGCTCCAACATAAGGTTTTGCACTGCATTATGCAAATTTACAGCTCTGGTACCTCTGCTCTCAAAACACATGCATGCCTAGGAAGCCATGAGAAGGGTGTCGGGGGGGGGGTTGGATCGGTTTCTTTTGTGTTTGTGGAATTTTTTCCTGGTGGTTTTGCTAGGTAACTAATTGCTGGGTACTTTTGGGTACTTGACTGAAACAAAAGAGGGCAGCAGGTTTTTCCTGGGGAACAGCAGTGAACAGGACAGTTCAGTCAGAGGGCATTGCTCTGAGGGGACGTTGGAGCACCAGAGGACCCTGCTTGCTGGTTTTCCACTGGATTTCTTCCCAGGGGAAGACTGGACTTGTCTCGACGCCACTGGACTTTCCTACAGGACTATTTCCACTTCACAGAACTGCATCTATTACTCCAGGAGGATTTCATCTGGACTGCTTTTAACACCCTGATACCCAGGGTGTCAGGTCACATCCTCGACTCTGTCAGGGTGTTTTTCTGGGGTTTTGTTGTTTTTGTTTTTGTTTGTCTCTTAGTGCTATTGCATTTGTATTTTTCTTTGTTTTGTCCAATATTCCTAGTAAAGGACTGTTATTCCTATTCCCAAATCTTTGCCTGAGAGTCTCCAATTGCAAAATTATAACAATCTGAGGGAGGGGGTTTACATTCTCTATTCAAAAGGAGATTCCAGCTTTTTTTTTGCTGGCAGGTACCTGTCTTTCAAACCGAGACAAAGGGTTACTTTAATAATTTCGGTCTTACCTATGAGTTTATAACTTTCAGTAGTGTGCTGACTTACTCAGCGTGGCACTATACATCACATGCATGCAGCCTCGGAAAATTAATACTGCATTCTGGCAACCCTATGGGCAGCTGGCAAGCAGCCAGGAGACCAGCAGAGCATGACCCTACCTTCATGCAAGCCTTCCCTGTACAGGAGAACTGTTTGCATGGACTGCACTAGCCAAGGAGCAGAAGTAAAAGGATCCTGTACGTGGTTGCTGCTCATAACCATCAGATCCCACAGGGACCAACATATGCCAATGTGATTAATGAGGAGCTGCACAGACAGCAGACAGACCCTTGTGGCAGGTAATCATATAGGCACTTGTGACTTTGTGATGTCCAGGGAATGAAGAGGATCATAAAGGCTTCCTTGTACATCTATGTTTCTTCTTTATGGTTCTCTCTTCTAGTTGGTGCTCTCACCTGTGACAAAATTTAGCTTGCAAGCTCTACAGGTAAGGGCATTTATCTTATTTGTTCTGTAAAATACATATTATATATTGAGTGCTGAAGAAACAATCAGAATAATGGCTTACAGTAGCTTAGTTATCTTTAGCACCTTGAAAAATAACACTGTTCAGCAAGAAAAGAAATTTTAAAAAATTACCATCACTTGTAAGGAAAGCAGATTTTGTTTCCCGTTCTTTTGCTTCACTTACCCTATTATTTCTTATCAAGCGTGTGATCTTCTAAGGACTTAAATCTAACTCTGCCACCAGCTTCAGTGGGAATACCTGCAGGAATGATAGCCTGAATTGGAAACTCCTCAAATAGGATTTTCTTCTCACTGTGTAAATGATAAAAATCTCACAAAGAATAGAGAGGAAAATTTAATTTAATGTTTCAAGTAACTTCATGCATTACCTGAAATGGAAGATGCCTTGATGATAGTCAAACACACAATCCTGTTTATAATACATTTTATACATATAATGCTTTCCATTCATAAATATCTCTAATTTTTTTTTACAATTGTTCATAGGAATCATGTCACTCTCCAAGCTTTACAGCAGCTGTTTTACTTCTCATTGCAATGGCCCTATGAAAAAAAAAAATAGGGATTGCAAGTGAAACAGCACACATTTTCCACAGAAAACTAGGTGGTACACTGTAATTTCATGCTTTAGTTCCCTGCACACTTGCTTTTCCAAGGAAATCAGGGCGTATGTTTTATCTTCCACATTACAGTCTCTATATGCTGGTCCTACTGCTTCACTCAGACATCTAAATTTTTGTCTACACTACTTTTTTTCTTAAATCCTGATTCTGTACTAAAGATGCTGTCATTTAACTGTTGATGGCAACAACTTGTTCAGCAGGTACAAGCAGGCCTGGTTTCTTCCAGTGCTGCTTCAGCACTGACCAGCTCATGGCAGAATTAATCATCAACACAGTTGCTGCTGGTATCTGACCATCAGTAGCATTTCCATTGCTCCTGCTACACAGAAATACATTGTAGTCACTTGGTATTTCTGAGAAGTGACATCTAAACATTATTAGCCTGCTCCAATTCTGCTCCGTTTGAAGGGTTTGCTTGTATCCAGGCTGGAGACTAGCTATGGTTTAGAAATGCTGACTAGACATAGTTAAAATGGAAATAAATAAATTCTCAGCTGATTACATCTACCGTGTGGGTCCAGCACAGTGATAACTTCATTCCTGGTGGTCCCTGGCATTTGAAAACCCAGGCATGCCAGCAATGCTAAATCAACTATTTTCAGTAGCCAGTTTTCCCAGAGCAACTACCTCTTTTCCCCAGGAAAACAAATTTTGTCTATATAGCTTGTAACAGCAAAACATTGATCTAGGCACACTCTGTACCCTATGCCTCCTTTTTAATCCTGAAGCAATACAGCCATTGTTTACCACCCTGTGAATTGAAACAACCCATTCCACCAATATGCAGACAGAACCGAGCATACCAGCCAGCACAACATTCTACAAATGTCATCTGTGACAGAGCACACAGATATCTGCCTTGGGTAGTGAGCTATCACATCACAGATGTGATATTTGGTTTCTGGGAGGCATTGCAAAACATCCAATGCTATATGGTAGCACACTCTGGATTTGGGAAAAAAAATCAGGCTATTTTCCCCCTTCCTTTAATGTAAGAAGGGTTATTTCTGATTTTTCCTTTTCTCTACACTTTACATCTAAAAGGAATACAGTATAGCTTTAGTATGATGGCACTACGAGAACTTGAGGTTTTGTGTGTCTCCCCCAACCTCCGCTAAGTTCTCCAAGGGCTCAGACAGGCTTTCAACACCTCCCAAAGTCTGGGACCCAAGAAATAGAATCCCTTCCATCCTTGGAACTGGAAAGCCAGAATATGGCACAATTACATATGTAGGGCAAAAGTATAACTGACCTTCACCTGTAAAACCAGAACTTCTGGTAGTTATACAGGTGCTGTACTACTGGATAAAAACAATAATTCAATTGCTTAATGCAGACAAGGCCTCTGAGGAATCTCCTTCTCTAAATAACCCAGCCAAATCAAAACTTCATCAGCAAAACTCACTCCCCTGAACTCCCTCAGCAAAGAGGAACTTGAAATACTTTGCCAGGTATGCTAAACAGAAACAGTATTTCCCCCTTTTTAACCAGTCGAAGAAACCAAAAAAGATACACACTTGGACAACCGAGTTCAAACAGGATTGTTCAAGTACTGAATTTCAGAGGATGCCCAAAGCACAATAAATATGACCGCTGAACTATCAGGATGCATTACTTCTGCGGGTAAAGAAACAAAGCCAAACCCCCAGAGCTGGACTGAATTCATATGTACACAATGGGCGATGCCTCTTAGGGCCGACTGACACGTTTTGTGAGAAACCACAGAAAAACGACGTGTCTAAAATCCATTAAAACGTATCTGATGCTTTAACTTCTTATCAGGTTTATCTCAAACTGTGGAAATTTCTGTCAATACAGCCTTTTTAGACAATTCCTTTCATGCGGCGCTCCCAAGGCACTCCATAACCATTATCAAACGCAGCAGAGACCGGGGCAGCAGCGGAGCGTCGCTCCCCTGGCTGTGCCGGGAGACGCCGAGGCACCGCGGCGACCCGGGGACCGTAGGGCGAGGGGGCGGCCTTGACCTGGAGCCACCCCCCGGGCCGTGCGCCCTGACCTCCGCCCGCGGGCAGGGAGGGCTGGGCAGCGGCGACACTCCGCCC
>WBNO01014093.1:107753-122687 GCA_013400575.1 Peucedramus taeniatus
CTCCGCCCCCCGCCCCGGCCGGGGGCTCGGACACGGGCTGTCCTGCGCTGGCCGCGGCCGGGGCTCCGCTCCTCGGTGGGCAGCGAGGGCCCCTCGCCGTGCCCGGGTGAAGGCAGGTTGCAGCGGCTGGGGAGTGGACGGGAGCGCAGGGCTGGAGCCGTCCCCTCCTCCCTCTGTTCCCTCCCGCAGGCACATGCCGGCCTGACCCCGCGGGCCTGGCGGCTCCGAGGCAGGGGAGAAACCCGCTGGGAGATGGAGGTGGCAAAAGGGGGCGGGCAAGGGCGAGAATACAGGAGCTGCCCCCGTCCCGAGCTCGACACCGGGTACCTTCGTGGGCTTTTTTTTTTTTTTTTTTTGTCTGTCTGTGACTTTAACAGTACATACAGGCGGCTGGTGGAGGAGGATTGATAATCTTGGTGCTGGGCGCTTTTTTTCTTGCTAGCTTGTTTGTTTCTTTAAATAGTCGCCTTTGTGTAGAAGGCGCCTTTTACAAAGCAGCCTGCCGCTTATAGTCCGGCGGATCTCCGGGTTCTGGTGCAATCCCCGGAGTGTCTTTCCCAGGGCGTGACGGACGTAGCGCCTTGGCTCTCCCAGCCTGCAGGCTTCCAGCCCGCCGCCTAAAGTAAATACCAGGAGCCGGTTCGTAGACCAGAGTTCACATGTTGTACTGGAAAAACACAGCGGGTAATTTCTGCCTGATGAAGTGGGTATTTAGACGGCCTAGAGAGGTTGGGTTTTGTCCTTTAAAAAAAAAAAAAAAGTAATAGTGAAACCACACCCTCCCGCTGCCCCTTGTCATGTTCCCTTTGGCTGGTTCGTGCTGCGCGTCTGGTTTGAAAGCGGCGAGGGGGGGTAGGGAGAGGGCTGTGGACCCAGATTACAGCCCTGTTTGTGTGTGACAGCGGGCTCCCTGCTTAGAGGGTGGAGGCTGATCATGTGCGTGTTCCCGGGGAAAAGGAGGAAATTCACACTTGCTCTTGGCTTGGCCCTGGTTGTTTATTAACAGAAGCCTCTGAGAAATCACGTTGGCTTGGTCTTGGAGCTGGCTCCTGTTTCTGCACCCAGGTGTTGACTGCTAGCAGAGCCACGAAAAAGTGTTGAAAGCAATTCTGAGATTAGGAACTACGACACCTTCGGGTATTTTCAGTTCTGCTCATTGCAGACAATTTCTTGAACACAAAGATGACGTTTTTCTCTGATTATTCCCAACATCTTGCAAGATTTATTTTAATTAGAGTTCCTTCATTTCATTACTTAGGTTTTAACAATGTCATTGTTGGTTGATAGCTGCTGTCCCAAAGAAGTGGGCTGAAGCCAGTGTCAAGAAGCTTTCATGACTGTGTTTGAGAACATAGCACAGTCTTTTTGGAATTGCAGGTTGACTGCTAACTGCCTGTGGCTGAACTTTTTGTTTTATTGATGCTTGTCCGTTCCCAGTACATTCTAACTCCAGCCTGTCTTCTTTGTGTTTATGGCACACTGTACTTCTGTAGTTTTGTTAGTAAGTAGTTTAACAAATCATACTTTCTTTAGGTCAGCCATGCATATTTATTATCATAGTTAACTAGAGTTTGCACAAAAGTCACCAGCTTCACTATAGTTATTATTGAAAGAAAAAATAATTTCACTTGAATTCACTCCTCACTTCTGCAGTTAAGCCTTTGAGCCTGTATAGGAGCATACTGACCACTGCCAGTGATGACTTTTCAGTTGAACTACTGAATGTAAAAAATGAAGTGCATGCATAATATCCTTGAATGTATGAGCTCTTTAGCCTGCTAGTTCTAAAAGCATTTGATAAGACTGCAGGTACATTTACATCAAACTGGAAGCAGGTAACAATTTTATAGATAAAGTATATTTTCCTTCCAGATAATTACAGTTACAAATGTTCGCATTTATTTTCACTCTTACCCAGAGCGATATTTTCAACGTAGTTGATAGTGTGATTCACATTTCTACTGTTTATCAGCTTAAATGAAAGCCCTTTTACTAGACTGCTTGAGAACTGACAATCCTCTGTTGTTTTCCTGTTTTTGCAGCTCAGCTTGACCATAAGGCATATCTTGCTTTTTGTAGAGACTGCAGTAAATGTGAAGATGCAGTAACCTGCATATGACTTTTGGCTGTGTGTTCCTGAGCTGAGTCAAACTGAATAATTTTAAACTGTCCAGACAGTTGGTTGGCCTGCTGGGTTAACTTTGTAGCCCAAACTGCAGACTGTCATCCAGGAGCTGCCGGTTGGATGTATCAGTAGAGTTGATGCCTTGTAGTGATTCTTCAGGCATTTCCTCAGTGGAAGGTAGCCTGGTTTAAGTGACTTGTCTTGTAACTGTCCTTTGTAAGAGAGCAGGATTTTCTAGAGGGGGTAATCACAGCCTTAATAGTGGGGTTCAGAGATATTTATATTTTCGGTAAAGCAAAGGAAAAGTGAAATCTAATGTAAATTGACTAGGGTTCTGACAGTATAGATTATGCAGTGACAGTGAAAGGAATTTGCATGTGACTGACAGATATACCTTGGTATTAGTTTGAAAGGTCTAATTCTTTGGTGAGATACAGTTGTTCCAAGTCCATTAGATCCTCTTCACTTTACTGCAGTTTGTAAAGTGGGACTTTGTTTTGAAGGCTGGGCAGTATTTTGAAAGTAGTTCAAATGTATGGGGCTTTTTTTCGGAGAAGTGGTTCATGAAATTAATCTGTTTGAATTCCTGTTAATATTTTATTGAGTAGACTACTTCTAAGGGTTTAGAGATCTACTTGTTTATTTGCCTCTTGTGAGACTTCAGGAACAAATTGTTAAGGTATGTAAGACATTGAAAAGAAAAAGCCTTGCATAGGGCATGTTAAGTTCTGTTACTAACTTTTTCTTAACTTCTCTTTGACTCTAATAGTTAACTGAGTCATTCAGAGCTGCTTTACCCCAGCAAAACAAAAATGAAAACTTTCTGTTGCATGCTCAAAGTTGCGTATACCTCTCTGTATCACGCGGAAAGCTGAGAGACTTCTTGGGATGAGGATTTCATATCTTCACTAGCTTTCACTGAAGTAATTTGTGGACTCATGCTTGAGAGCAAAGCAGTTTTTTTGAATTTATTAAGTATTTACCTATTTGAACCATTGTTGCTATTCTGAGAAATCTATTAATTTGCATTATTTTACTCTGAAATTTTAAAATTCTTTTTATTCAGAAAATAGAGAAGCTCTGTGGCTTGAGAAACTTGTAATTGAACAAAACCAAAACTCTGCAGAGTTTTTTACTAGCAGAAGTTTAAATGATAATGTTTCGGAAGTGCTGCTAGGTACAGACCTTTGCTAAAGATGTCTGTAATA
Organism: Peucedramus taeniatus; assembly: GCA_013400575.1. NCBI lineage: Eukaryota > Metazoa > Chordata > Aves > Passeriformes > Fringillidae > Peucedramus > Peucedramus taeniatus. Next base: position 111,087 of record WBNO01014093.1, read on the forward strand.
CTGGTCATCATTTAAACTTGATTAAGCTTTACTGTCTCTACTTTAACTTACGTGAGGCATCTACTCACTTTTGCAAGTCTGAAAAAAATACTGGACTTTTTGGGGGAAGGTGGGGTGGATCACTTTTTTTATTTGTAGATAAATTAACAGATTGAAAATTAAGTAGAATGTTAACCCTTTTCTTCAATTATTTCCCCTTGCCCTTGTTCGAAGTATTACCAAGTATTTGTGGATGCTTTTTCCTTTTTTTTTTTTTTTTAATTTTGTTGTTGGTCAGGCATAGAAACACAGTAAAGAGGCTTAGAAAAGACTTAGACCTTTTGCAGTAGGAGATAAAGTGATGGTTTGATCTTAAGTCTTGGGTGCTTACAGCACCCAAAGTTTTCAAAAAGGAGTAGGTTTGAATGAATGGTTTAGTAATAAGTGCATAGAGTTTTTTTGAAACTCGTAGATAGGGAATGATTTGCATTTATACAGTTTAGCTTTTTAAACCTCCTCCTTTTATTGAAGTGCTAACTGGAGTTGATTGTTATATAAAATAACTGCACATGGATGTTTTGGATGAGAGGAAGGAATGGAGGGGTACATAGACTATGCATTTATTACTGAAGGCATCTAATAAGATGCCATATCTGAACTGTTACAATTATTGTTGATGACAAAATAATATTTTCTCTTTAATGTATGCTTTCATAGCTGTTGTATGAGAGGAAGAGAGGTGTTTTTTTTTCTAAGCATGGTTTGTGGGCTAGGAATGTGAATTGCATTTAATTCTTTTGAGACAGACACTTTTTAGAACAAGTGGGTTTTTTTATAACAATTGCCCAAGGGCTGGGGGATTGTTGTCAGAAACATTGATCTGTTGTAGTTTTGTTTTCTGATGGAGAATGTTTTTCTAGACTTCTATACCTCTGTGTCAGCAAATGTAGAAAGGTCTAATCAAAAAGCTTAGAGAAATAACACACTTTGCATTAAAGAATAACTCCTGAGAGTTTGACTTTTAAATGGCCATCGTTTCAAAAAAAAAGAAGGAATTTCAAAAGTCTTCATGGCTATTTGATTATTTTTTGTATGAAGAAACTTACACAGTCTGAGCAACAAGGTATTGGAAATAACTCTTCAGAGTGTGGACAGGGTTTTTTTTCTGTGTCGCTTTGTTTTGGTTTTAATATTGACTTTCTATGTGTTGTGTTCTGTTTGGTCTATTCAGTATGTTTTATGTTGTTTTCTTTGGCTTTAGATACAAGTAAGCAATCTATTAACAGAAAATGTTGCATAGTACACTGTATGGCAGGATATTTTAGAGTTGATGGAATTTTTGTCTTCTGAACATTTTGGGTTCCGGTCTGTTTCTGATTCATTAAGTGTCACAGGGAAGATTGGTATATGACATAAGCTTATAGCCTTTTAATGGTAGTTACACAAGCTTGTTATTTAAATCTAGTTAAAGCAATAAGATATTGGAATTTTTAGGTTTTGACCCCCCTGCTCTTTATCTGCATGGTTGCTCACCCATAAAAATATCTCACTCTTTTAAAAGTCTGGCTGTGAGTCTTTTTTAAGATCTGTTTTTAAAATTGGTAATCTATTGTGATATGGGTGATGCTAGTTGTGGAAATGCAAGTCTGGAGCTAAGGAAACACCATCTAAATGGCAAAAATACTTGTGCCATCTCCACTAGTTGGATTCTACCACTTTCAGTAGTTTAAGCAAGTGCAACTCTTCATACTGTATAGACCTCAAGAAGCTGGTAATATATCTGAAAATACTGTCCTTTTAAGTTTGCCAAACCTATGGTATGGAAAGTAAACTCTCTTTGCAACAAATGTTTAAACTAATATTTAGTCAGTCTGGAAGGGTGATTGGAATCCTGAGGACTGATGCCTCTGCTTTTTAGTGAACAGAACGTTTCTCAAATAATTGCTACCACTAAGCAGGCACAGTTCAAGAGGAGATAAAAACTCTCAGGCATTAATTAGAAGTTCGGGATTACTAATTGCACTTTACTGAGTCTGTTGAGCTCTAGTTCTGCATTAAAATGGAGAAAAGAAGTCAGGGATGCAGGCCTGCTCATGGGCATCAGAAGGAGTATTCGGAGACCAGTTTTCCTTTAACTGAGTCAAAGTGAATAGTCATTACAAATGAGGTCTTAGTGCTCTCTAGAGAGTCCCAATTATAAGTTTGAATTAAGATATTGACCACAGTCTACAGACATCATAATGCAATGAAAATAATTCTAGGAAGAAGTTTTAGGCTGCGCTTTTAGCATTCCTTATATAAGTTATTTCTTGAGCTTGTGGCTAATTAGTTCCATACAATTCAGACATTCTGGCTTTAAGAATTCCCTCCTGGTGTGTGAATCTGTTCCCCGCCTAAAATGCCATTGACAAGCATTACTTTTCAGCTGAAAAACCCCCTAGTCCTCTAGGCATGTAAGGGATTTGTTTTGTTCTTGCAAGTGTGTTTTTTCTGTCAAAACCATTTCTCTTTCAGAGAATCTTAAACCAAGATGAATGGAACACACTTTTATGATTTTTCAGGAAAACCTAGCTTTGTAATTCATGAAATTCTGCTCTTGTGTCTAGATGCTTTTGTCATATAAAGGGGATAACAAAAGCTAAAACTTAGCTGGAAACTGGTAAAAATTGAAATGAACTGGTGTTTGTGGGAAGGCTGTAGATGATAAGAAACCACTTTGAGTTTGTGTCAGTATCTGTTCGAGTAGTTTCTTTGTTATAAATAAAGGGAAATAAATGGTAGCTGTGCAAAATTCAGAACATGCATAAAAAAAATGACTCCTTGTTTTGACCAGTGGTTCTGATGAAGGTGGAATTGAGAATCACAGTGTGAATTAGTAAACTAAATGTTGTGAGTGTCTGCTCTGTCTTTCAAAGTGAGCTTCATGCTAATAAAAGCCTCTTCTGAAGTGTATTTGAGTAAAGCACTATTCAGGTAATGGTTGATTTTTCAAGATTTTTGGCTAGGAAGAATATTTACATGTAAAATAGATATTGAGTGATGCTCATTTCATCTTGTGAAAAGGCTAAAGCCTGTTAATTTCTGCTGTTAAGACTGTTAGGTAGATAAACCAAAGAGGTAATTGCTAGTTGTTCTGGATGCATGCATGACTTAGTTCATAATTCTTGTTAAACTTCTTGCAGAGATTCCCTTTTCCCCTCAGGTCTTTAATTGGGAGTAAAAATTACTGCTTTTCTGTAACTATCCCTGTCTGGAAGCTTGATAATCTAAGATGAAAACTTGAGTCAACTGAGATAAAATTCTGTAGTAGTTCAGACCTAGAAGTAGCAGTCAAATTATCTTCCTGGACTGTGCCTCATGAGCTTTTGCATAATAAAGATGTATAACGTTATAACATAACTTTCTTCAGTGTAGGGATAAGTTTTCCACATAATTGGTTGCCTTCAGTCATTGAATTGCAATTCTGCCTTTTGCTGGTGTCTAGTTAAATTCTAAAAAAATCTGCTTTGACATGAAGTCAAATGTTCCTTTTTTTTTTTCTTTTTTTCAGCCATCACCTATTTTTCTCATACCTTCTTATTATGCATTACTTTAATGTTTTCTTGTGTTAGGTACATGTAACTTGCTAAAACCATTTTGTATAATGCTCTGTTATGGGCATTGCTCTCCAGGTTATCAGCTGATTGTTGTTATATATTTAAGTACATTTTCTATATCTGCCTTCTTCCCGTGTGTGCTCACCTGTAAGTTAGACAGCTCCTCTTCGGATCATATTCTAGCACAGATACTCTTACTAGGGAGCCATTCCTCTGACTCTTGTTTGTTCTTGTCTCCTATGAAGACACCCTCTGTCTAGATACTGCTTGCTTTATTTCTCTATGCAATGTGTAGAACAGGGCTCTTTATTGCCCTGGTCTATCTTGCAGAATTTTGTTGTAGATTTCTCATTACTCTGGGAAATTCATTGAGTTTGAATCCTGTAAGAACTGGAAGAAGTCCTAGGACTAGGGTTGTCATCTAGAAGATCAGTATAGGGCATTAGTTTTAAGTGCAAATTTGCACTTAAGTGTAAACTTTACTTGGTTACATGAATTTGTAATTTTTGTTTGAATTTCATCATATTAATAGAAGAGTCTGTAAGGGTTTGATTGTACTGATTAAATTGTGTACACTCCTCTAAGTTTGTTCATGCCACCTCTTCCAGTGAAGAGCAGAAATTACACATCATTAGTTTTGAAAGTTTTAAGCTTTTATTAAGTGGTGCTTGGTATATCTTAAGAATAATAAGAAATGGATTTCTAATTTTACTTGCGATTCCAAGAGTATAAAATAGATTTAACTTTAAAAAAATGAGTTACTATAGTGATTCTATTCAAGGACATTAGAAAACTGTCTGGTTTGTTATGGAACTGGAAATTGAGTATGTGTTTGTCTATGATTCCTAATGGCAGTTCAACTCTTGGCCAAATATTTTGGAATGGGTTTTATGCACTACAGTACTAGTTGCTATAGAGTGATGGCAGACTGAAACAATGGCTGCAGGGTGGGGTTTTTTATTTGGTCAGTGTTTTTCTTACTACTTTGATAATTTGCTCTCTTGTAACTAGAACTCAGAAATATGAAAGCTCGCACAAAAACTCACTGCCTAGTGATAGATGATAGTTTCCTGATGACGTGGTGTAAGGCTTCCCCTTGGCGAATCGTGTCCCAGGCATGGCTCAATATCTGGCCCTGCTGTGTAGTAAGAGCACCTTTTATAGTGTGAAAAAAGTGAAAAAGAATGAATTGTCTGGCAACAGTATTTATTTGGCTGACAAAGTATGTTGCTCAGAGAAGTATTTGTGAACTAAGATTTCAGTGCGTAGACTTTTCAAGCACTCCATGATGTGTTTAGTAGAGCTTTCTCTTTGTTGGATGACTTAATTTGTCAGTCCACACTCCTCTATTTTCTTAGAGGTGGGATAAACAATTTGATGTTAGTGTCATGCTCTTACATATATTTATGTTTTGCTTTTGCATATATTGTATTGCTTACAAAACCCAGAGAAAGATCAGAATTTCACTTCTTAATAAAAATTAGGGGCTGTTGGATAGCCTGTGGTTGGGCAAGAGTTCAAAGGACAAAGAAACCCTGCCCCAGTGTCTAAAACAAGAAAAGGTCTCATTCCCTTTGCCCTCCAGAAGGCGCTCTATTTTGAGCAGTACATCAATCAGCTTGAAATTGAAAAGGTCCCTTTAAACATTTTGTTACTGTTCTCAATTTTAGTAAAAACAATTATGCCATATTCTTAATTTAAAAAAACATCAGGACAATGCTGTCTGTGATACAGTGTTCTCCTGGGTGGGAAAATGTCTATGTGGAAGCAAAATGGAACCAGGTTGTGTTTTAGAAAGCTTTGCATTGATAAAATGGTTTTCATAATATCACTTTCTTTATACTGAGAAATCTGGTTTGCATTCACCTGTCCAGTTTGATAATACTTACTGCATTTGGATCATATCCAAGCATTGCATACTTCTTGTAGAATGCTGCGTGTTTTATTGGGAAACATGTAAGTTGTTTCCACTTAGTGATAGCCTTACTGAATATGTCTGCTACTTACTTTCAGTGTAGGTAGAATGAAAGTTTTAAGACTTCTTCAGTACTCACTGTATGTATTTTTGCTGTTGAGAGATTAGGATTGTTTCTTTTCATATCTGGAAAAGGAAAATAATCTGAAAATGGTGATGGAAAGACAATGTTTGCTAATGAAAACATTGCTCAATCCTGCTAATTGATTTTGATGGATTTGCCTGTTAGGTCTAGTGTTTGCTGTATAGGGGAGGAGGTCAAAACTGGAATTACTTAAGATTACTGCATTTTGTGATCTAATTCTTTAGCTTTATGAAGCCTTTAAAAAAATTAAAAGGCCAAACAACTGTTTCCTTCTTTAAAAATCAGTGAAATGCTATAACAAGGCCCTTCTTTGTTTTGTGTGAGATGTATTGTGATACTTTTGATAAAGTCTCCATCAATACTGAAACTGTATCTAGTATTTCATGAGAGTTGTTTTTGTTGCCATAGTGCAGCAAGGACTATTTCAATAAATTCACTTGTTATGCCTGTAGCAAACTGTTTTCAGACAGATAAGGATTGATATGTCGACTGGGAAAATAAAAAAAGGAGAACAATGAAGTAATTTTATGCACTGACTACTGATGTATTCACCAAAGCCATCTACCAGCATCCAAAGACCTAACCAGCCCAAAGTGGTGACACTGTTGCAGTTCTGGGAAGTTTTCAGTATATGAGCTGGGTTTGCAGTCTGTCTCAGGTGTTCTATCCATTTAATAGGAAAAAAAAGAAAAGTGAAAGAAGAGAGGATTTGGCTCTCTACTGGGGCCTTTGTCACGATTTACATTAAAACATCTAGTTTTCCATTAACTTCTGATTTCTGCCTGTCTGTAGCTTTTCACTAAAGGTGACCTGTAAAGTAGGATCTGTGATGAAATTAGCATGTTTGAATTTCACAGTGTTCAAAATTCTGATAGAATTTTCTGAAGCAATAATCAACAGTATCTCCTAACATTCTGATACTGGCTCAGTATCATGAGTATTAGATGTTCTGAAGGAGTTACTAATTCTTACTGCTGTAAATAAATTGACTGTGGTCTGCTACAAGCTCCAGAATACTTTTGTTTCATGATTCGCTTTCTCACCTACATGAAGTTTAAGCTTGAACTCAAAAAATTGGTACATCAAATTTTTGATAGATTAGACAAATTCGAAAACTTTGCCGTCTCAAAGTAGTCTTCGTTCATTTTGAGTGATAAAGTGTCCAGTGACAGCACGAAAATTGGTAGCACTGTACCAATGTGAGACAGTCATGTACTGAAGCTCAAGTGTTGTACAATATTCTGATACTGGTGGTTTGTAAAAACTTCTGCAACTCAGCACTTACTTAAGTGCCCATCTTACCTTCAGTGTTCCACATTTGTCTCCAGATCTTTGAACGTTCTTGTGTGTATGGATGCTCATAAATATCCATGTATGTAATTATAAATGCACTGATCTAGCGCTCTCAGTTAACCTACCTGTGTTGACACCTTTTCTCCCTCATTTCCTCCCACACACACTCTGCACCAAAACTCTCACAACCTTAAACCAGACTCTTCAATCTTCTACTTTTGGGGAAAAATGCCAGTTACAGCAGTCTTCAAATATGCTCATCCTGCTACACTGGCTTCAGAGAGCAGTCTTATGATTAGCTGCCTCTTGTCAGAAGTTTCCCGTGAGGTTACAGATCAGCTGTTAAATCCTGTACACCTGCCACGTGGACTTTGTAGTTTGGAGTGGCCTTGCAGTTGGACCTGTTTATAACCAGCTAGTCTGTGTGCTGACGGTGGCTGTAACACCTGGGTTTTCTTCTAAGGGAGTTCTTTTTTGCTTGCTATACTGTTATAGCCATAGATACTTCTCCCTTGTTTTGGAGAGGATTCCTTTTAATAGGCTTTTGGCTTGTGTCATCTCTTCTGGCTATTTGCTAGTTAGAGACAGACTGAGTTTCCTGGATTAACCTTATACTGAATTCCTTAGCTGCTGAGATGCAAATCTTGCACCAAGGGGAAAAATTCCTTCCTAACCACTTTAGAGGTAGTAAGGATTGTACTCAGAGCATGTAGAGCTTAATTTATCCAAATCCTGAGGATAAACAGGATGTTTCTTTATGTTGCAAAAGGGTCAGGACAATTTCCCTGATTCTGGATATACATGCCTTTTTCCTAGTGTCATCTCTCTCCTTCTATGGCAATATCATGATGTTATCAGTAGTAGCAGAAACCTGCAAGCAGAGTGAGATACCAGCATGTTTCTGATACCTTTATATCCTTAATTTATTAAGTGAAATGTTGAATAGCAGTGTTCTTTGTCATGGTTGATGGATGTGTGAGCAATCTGAAGCTATTTCCACCTCAGCAAGTGTAAAAGAGGATGAACATTTTCACAGATACGCACACACTGTGGTTCTGCAGCCATTTCTTCACCCACCTCTCAGCACTTCTGATGCACAGAAAGGAAGTGAGCATTGTTGACCCTATTCCTGCCATCACTGCCTTCATGTGATTGCTGTCATGGTGTTCTGTCTTCTGCCGCACAGAATTGTCCATCTTTGATTCTCTTCCAGCTCTGTGGTGTTGATGACACTGATTTTTACAGCAACCACAAGTACACGGTAGCAATTAAATTTGTATGCTGCATTTTACTGTTGCTTTCAGGAGCTTTGGCCAGCCCTTTCTCTGCCTTATTCTCCACCCCCAATGTCTGTCTGACTTCACCATCATTAAATGTTGACAACATTTTAAAATTGGTGCTTAGTTTATTTCAAATTTTTTTTTCTATATTTGCACGCGTGAAATCTAGGTAAAATGAAAAAAATAAACTTCAACGTGTTTAGGTTCTGCTAAAGCTTACTGCATTTGTTTTGGGGAAAAGCTGCTTACTTGCTGTATGCAAGGAAAGTTTTGTTCTTTAATTACTGAGCTTTCCTTTTTGTATATGCCATTACAAAATAATGTGGTAGTCTGACTTTTCCTTACATTGACTAGCTGTCTAAACCAGTTTTATAGGTAGAACATTTATGATACATTTTGTTCTGATACATTTTGCAATGAGCAATTTTAAGTCTAATTCTTGAAAGTGGGCAATGGTCATTCAAGTATGTTTGGAACTGAGCCATATTACTTGATTCGATTTGGTTTTTTTCCCCTTAGAGTGCTTCTCCAAGTTGTTGCTATTAGCAAAATTGAGAGCTGGAACTAGATGGTCTTTAAGGTTCCTTGCAACTCAAGCCATTCTGTGATTCCAAGATGATATTTTTTTAGATCATGCTTAGCTTGTATGTGTGAGTAGTTGTATCATCTTCATAAACTGTCTTGGTTTGCATAAAAGACATCTAACATTCTTATTTTGTTATAATGTTTCCAGGACAGTGGGATGGGAAAAGTGATGCAGATACATGAAGTAATGTGTTGAAAACTGTTGTAAGTTTAGGTAGTTACTATGGGACCAGAAAGAGAAGCCAGATTTTTATAGATGTATGCAATTCTGTAGGTTATCCTAATTTGAGATTTCACCTCATAAGACATAGGGGAAAGGGAGTTAATCATACTTAGAGTGTCATCTACCAGCACCATCACACCATCTCTGGTTTAAGTATTATATGAGTTCTATGGTATAGCAAAGATTGCCCCTTTTCTCTGTTGGGGAGCTGCATACATTAGGAAGAGTGTTATGTATCTTCATAGAAAACTTGAATAATTTTCATATTAGGGGTTTTGTTTGTTTCAGAAATACCTCTGTATCAAATGTACATGAGACTGCCTCATTTCAGTACATAGGTGACCGAATCAAACTGCCAAGGAGTTGAAATGGACCTTAAGGGTCACCTGGTTACAACCCTGCCTGCCATAGCTTATCCAGTCTGGCCTTGAACACTACCAGGGACGGGGCATCCACAGCCTCCCTTGGAAATCTGTTCCAGTGTCTCACCACCCCCACATAAAGAACTTCTTCCTAGTGTCTGATCTTTCCCCTCTTTCAGTTTGTATCCATTACTCCTTGTCCCATCACTGGAGTTCCTGTCAGACTCCTCTTCTAGCTTCCCTGTAGGCCCCCTTCAGATATTGGAAGGCTGCTTGACATTTCCACACAACCTTCTCTTCCAGGCTGAAGAATCCAGGCTGAACAGCCCTAGCTTTTTCCCCAATAATTTCCTTTTTCCACATGTGTAACTTTCTAGTATTCTAACATCTTGTGAGCTGTTAAATAAAGCAAGCATATATGTTTTATTAAGATTTTTGAAGTGAATACTGAATATAAAGAAATTCAAAATCCTCAAATGCTTTGCAATAATAATTAAAAAATGAACTCTATTTGAATGAGTTACTCTAAGTACCTAATCATAGGGAAAGTTTGTGTCTCACTGTGGAGAGTAATAAAAAATGCACAGAACAAATGATATGGTCTTAACTAAGACTATATAAAATGTGCATGTGTTTTGGTTCGGGGTTTGGGTTTTTTGTTTCATTTATTTCTATACAAATAAAATATTTGTAGTAATAAGTCTGGAAAAGTTTACTGTCATCAGTAGTAGAGAAACATAAATACTGTAGTCAGCATACATACTACACTAGGAGACATTATTGGTTGTTAATTAAAAGGAAAAAAAGCTAGAGACTCCTTAGACTTGGAAATTCTTTTCCACTACTGCATGCTGCTATCTTTGTTTCCTGACAGAATTTTTGTTTTGGGTCGTCATCTCATATTCTTGTGTCATACTGCCTCACTAATGAGAGGATAGACCTCATTGGTATAACTTCTTAGCTGTGTTAATTCTGATTATTTGCTGCAGAGACTCTTTGGCTAATATCAGCAGTTAGTTAAAGCCTAAATTGTTTCACTGTGAGTCAGAGTATACTTGAAATCTTGTACAGTAGTATCATTTATGCCTTCATTAATTATGTTTTAATATCTGAGTAAGCCAAACCAAGTTGCTGGATGCTTTTGTAATCTGAGCCTGTTTAAACTCAAAATAGTCCTGTTCACGGTTAATCATCTGCGTTAATGTTTGTATTGTAACTTGTCCTTGTTCTGTGTGCCACTCAAATGACAGTCCCTTGATAAGGATAAAATTAAGGGTATTTGATAGAATTGTGTTTTAGAGCAAGAAAATGCCTGAAAGTAAACAACCATTTAATTTTCTGATAGTTTTTTGCTATGTAGAGATGACAAATGAAAGGTGGGAGTTTAAGTGAAGTTAACTAAATATACAAAGCATGTCACTGGCTGCAAAACTAACTACTGGGTAGTAGTGCAGATCTTGGTTGAAAGTGAGAGTTCATGCACAGTACACTGGCAAACACATTCTTTTGGCCACTCCTGATTAACAGAGCTGTAGAGACCAGTTTTGTTAACCAGTGCTGTATGATAAAAGCAGTAATTTGTTCTCTTCTAGAAGAAATCTGTAGAATAGAGCTGGTAGCACTTTAAAACATAGCTCTTTGGTAACCAAATGCGCTATTTGAAGGTGAAATGAGCATTTTTACGAGTAGACTTCCCTGAGCAAAATTACTTTTCGGGCTTGGGAAATACTTCTCACTTTCTTATTCTGTATTAAAAAAAAAATAAAATTCTATGCAAATAAAAAAGTAGATTTTTTTGTGTGTTTGAGGCATATTACAAAAACTTCAGTTGCAAATAAAAATTGCAGTATAAAATTTACTTCAATATATTGAGTGAATTAGATTATATTTTCAAAATAAAAAGCTTTTCAAGCATTTTTTTTTCACAAAGCTGAAGTATATTCCAGAGGATTGGAATTTAAATAGTAAGCAAATTTTACTTAAGGAAAAAAAAATTGCATTGCTTTAATAAAAATGCATCTGATCTAGGCTTGATTACTCTCAAAATCTGCTCCTTGAGATGGCTTTCTTCTTGCAACAAGCATGAAAATTTTCAATGCTTATTTTTGTAAACCTTACTGATGATGAGGAGGGGGTCGCGTGTGGGACTGGGAGTAATGGCATGTTTAAGTTCACTCATTCTTGATTGCAGCTTAAAAATGAATGGATACTGAAACTACCATT
>WBNO01014096.1:4668-26830 GCA_013400575.1 Peucedramus taeniatus
AGGGAAGTTTCAGGGAAGGGAAGGAAGGAAGGAAGGAAGGAAGGAAGGAAGGAAGGAAGGAAGGAAGGAAGGAAAGAAGGAAGGAAGGAAGGAAAATGCAGTCTCATATTAATGATTTGAGCACATTATTGAATTTTAAGCCTATGTAAATCACTCCTAGTACAAATCAAAGGTAACAGCTGTGAAGTTTAACACGTACAGCCTATAAATGTAATTCCTTCCCTCTTTTGCTGCTGAAGAGCCCAACCCAGTCCTGTCAAAAGTGCCATACTCCTGCTTAAATACTTCTCAACAGTACAACACAACATTGTAGCCTCCATAATTACTGATCATAGACTCCACAGAGGATTCCCAGCAGAAGGAGTGTCAGTCTATACTGTATTAGCCAGAAAGTCCTCTCTGGACAGGTATACCTTAAAATCCAACCATCCCTGGGGAAGAGCCACCCACCTACTTATTTAGATTCTCTTACACAGAAGTCTTACCTAAGTTTTCAGAAGAAGGAAGCATCCCATGTCCTCCCCCATTGCTATGGGATACCTGAAAGCATTTGCTGAGGATTATTTGCTTCCAGGGTCCAGGCTCCCAGCCTACATCTCCCAAGACCATTGAGAGAGTTGTAACCACTACCTAAACTGGGAAAGGATACAAAAGACCTGCAAGCAGGGCTTGGAATAAATACCATCTAAGAGTTGTCATATTCCTTTTAGGCTCCTAGTTCTCTATCAGAAAGAGAGCCGTGATTATTTACTGCTCTTCCAGGCTGCAACTCTAAGATAGAATAAATTCAGGGTCTTTGTCATTTTAGAAGAGCAAGAAGAGTGTTAATTTACACGCTGCTTCATGGACTTTATGATTTATACTGTGCAAGCAAAACCAAAATTTGAAACTCCTAAATGTGAGCAGCTGAACATTTCTCATGAGTATGCTTTAATGGGGTTACTTACCAAGAGGTATAGTGGAGCTGAAATTATAGACTCAGAAAAAAAAAAAAAAATAAAAGCCCATTGACAAAAAGCAAAGATAATTTAAGTCTCTTTGCTACACTGTGCTGTGATGCCATAAATCCTGTTTTGACCAGATATAATTAATTTTATAGGGCTTTTTTCTTATCTTTTGAATTTTGCTTCCCATTCTTCTCAGATCTGATTTCGAAGGTAATTTTTTTTCTAAATGGAATAGCCTGTGCTTGATATTGAAATGTGATTTGACAATAATATAGTGGTGAAACTTTGAAGACAAATTATGAAGGATTACCTTTTTTACTGTTCTACAAAAGTTTCATTACAATTCACCCCTAATAAGTGTCAAAGGATACTAATCCACTGCTGCTTCCATGAATATTTTGAATTAAGGAAGGACTAGTAAAACGGATTTATTAAAACCTTTTTGAAACAGAAGTTAATTCAGTTATCATCTTCATCATCCCTTGCTACAGAAGCAGCAGTCCTTAATCATATTTATTATCTCTGAAAGATATCATCATGGAATTTGGCTGGTAGGATGGGAGAGATATTTATATATTTATGGATTTTTCCTTTCCAGGATAACTATTCTTCCACATGGGAGTCTGCAAATCCTGAATGCTTCTAAGTCTGATGAAGGGCGGTATTTATGCCAAGGGGTAAATGTATTTGGATCTGCAGAAATCATTGCATCAGTATCTGTTAAAGGTATGAAAAAATGCTTTGATGGTAACGATGATTTATTTTGACTAATATTTAAATATTACTTAGAATCCCCAGCCAACCATAAAACAGCATTCTCCAGGAAGAATAAAAAAACCATTTCCAACAAGCTAAGGGGACTAAACTCTGTCTGGTCAAACATCGAATCAGATTGCATACTCCAACTGTTTTATTGTAGATGTGTCATAAGAATTAGTATATATATTAAATCACTCTAAATAATTCTATTAGTAAAGGAATCAATATCCCTTTTAACATATTTTATCTTTGGGAACTCACTTACCCCTAACTTTTTCTGCATAAGAAGAAATCTTTAAATTAAAGTAATGATTGTATCTATATAAAATCCAGAAAAAGGTAGTACCTTATAAGATTAATAATAATACTAAAACCACTGAGTAGCAATCCATTTCTGAACCTTTTTTTGGCTGTCATTTTTCAGCTGAATTCATGGATTTTCTTTGCAGGTGTTCAAGCCTTTTGACTTCATTTTTCAAGCTTCTTCCTGTATTTAGTAATTTAGGAAACATCCTTTATTATTTTATGTGACAAAACTGAAATTTTCCTGCAATCAAAAGCTCACAGGTGCTGCAGCCTTAAAAAAAACCACAAACTAGCTTTTCCTGAAAATAATAAAATCAATTAATTAATCCATCTCAGATGTCCCATAGATTGCTGTTTAGGATTCTGCCTTATTGATTCCATGAAACTGTCTGTACCTTCTGATCCCCAGTGTCATACTTCAGTGTGCATTATGAATATCTTTCAGTATTTGACTGTCTGCAATTTATACTAACAGCACATGAAAGCTCTGAGTAGACTCAGCAGTGCTCAATCCTATTATTTTGGTTTGGCACTATAAGTAGACTTAGATCTGAATGTTCCTAGCACTTTTCTGTTTCTAGAACCTACAAGAATAGAGCTGACTCCCAAGAAGATTGAGTTAACAGTTGGAGAGAGCATTGTCCTCAGCTGCAAAGCCCTTCATGACAGCACAATGGATGTCACCTTCTACTGGACGCTCAATGGGCAGCCAATTGACTTTGAGAAAGAAGGTGGACACTTTGAAAGCATCAAGGCAGTAAGTGACTAGGCATTTGTCATCTCTGTGTTGGGAACTGATAGAAATTTGCATGCTTTTATATGTCTCCCATTTATCAAATTTTGACCAAACTGAGAGATAACTGATTTCAGTAATATTGGAAAGAAGTGTTAGATAGAGGTGGTACAAACTGCAGATCACTAGAATTACTCCAAGTAGTATTCTTCAAGAAGATATTAAATTTAAACTTGTATATCCTATTATTATTGATGTATCTTGTAATCTTTGTGAGGGAACAGAAAGGAGTTTTCATTAAATCCTACTTACATTCTTCTGCTGATTTTAATATAGAAAGGATGCTGCTATAAGCATTGATGTGTCTCTCTCAGATAACATGGTTGTTGAAATGCCCTCACCTCCCAGTGCTTTACTTGCCAAGAATATATTAAAATATCTGAATAGCAAGGGCTATATTTACTAACTCCCCTGGATGAGGTACTTCCTAATCATGTAACCATTATTCAAGTCAATAAGAATTATATGGACAAAAATATGCATACCAATTACAAATATTGCCACTTCAGTCAAAAAGAGTTTCATACGATCAAATGGCATGATAAAGAGTTTAATCAAATGGCATGATAAAAACCTGTCTCATGTAAAATGATCTGAACATTTCTTAGAAGAAAGAAATCTTTTAATGTGAACAAGTTTGGAAATGGAATTCAAAGTCATTTAACTGAATCTTCTAACTAATGAAATGTAAATCAAATGTCCATGCTATGTTAACAGAAAAAAATTAAGTTCATAAAGGTCAGGAAATTTTAAAACTTAATGTATCTCATTTGAGTACAATATAGCAAAGTTAACTTTGCATTAAAAACCTTGTCAGTTGCAATCAATTTATTCTTCTGCTTGCCTACATGGAAGCCACACTCTTTATGGAAGTCATATCCTCTTGGTGGGGGGTTCATGTTTTTAAAATTTGAGTTTACTTCAATAAACCTTTTAATTAAACAACATCAGCAAGGTATATTTTTGTGGGAATGTTCTTAGCATAGTTATCTTCATCTGAGGAAAATAACACTCAAAACAACACTATTTATGTAAGAAGGAAAACTTTCACTCTTTTTTAACTTGAAGATCATTCTTTGATTCAAGAAAACGCGCTATGATTACAATTTAACTTCAAGTCATTCCCAAAAAAATTTGAAATCTAAAACATACTACATGATTCTTTCATTGTATTTCAGCATCTCTCTTCAAAGGATATTTTTAATCACTGGAAAAAAATCCACAGGCTAGGAAATTTTCAAAGTCATTTCATATCTCATGGCAAAATAAAGCTAGTTTAATACAATCTAATATATGAAAAAATAGGATTTTGTATCTCTCTCTCAAGAATTCTTCATTAATTTCATTCCTACAAGACAAAGCCCTCAAATTGATAGAAATAAGGCGTATTCAAAGCAATCAAAGACAACATCCTATTTTCAGACAAATATTCATGCAAATCTTACTAAAATTACTGATTTCTTTAACTGTCCTGGCAGGATTAAAATTGGGCCAAAACTTGACAGATTTAACCAGCTATTTGAGTTTATGATCTCCTCTTAACTGTGCTGCTAGAGTGTTACTGCTACTTTACTAAGTGAAAATAATACTACTTACAGAATCACAGAATAAACTGGGTTGGAAGGGACACACAAGAATCATCGAGCCCAGCTCCTGGCCCTGAACAGGACACCCCAAGAGTCACACCGTGTGTCTGAGAGTGTTGTTCCATCACTTCCTGAACTCTGCCAGGCTCTGACACAACTTCAGGCCATTGCCTTGGGTCTTGTCACGGGTCACAAGTGTGAAGAGATCTGCACCCACCCTTTTGATTCCCCTAATAAGGAAGTAGATGGCAACAAGGTCTCACCTCAGTCTCCTCCAGACTGAACAAGTCTGTCATAAAGTAGTGGTTAAAATATCTTGATTTGTGCATTGTCCTGAAATGAAACCGGATCAGTTGAGAGATGCAAATCTTGAAAGTGGTAATAGCAACTGTGGTAATACAGGAATTTTTTTTGTGTTTTGACACGATTCCCATACCTACTAATTTGTGGAATGTTATCAATTGTCTGTCACTATAATTTCTATTAACTACATGAGAATGAGAAATTAATCAAAAGGTTAAAAATGTATTTCTTTTTCTTCACTAAAATCTAAAGCATGACCAGGTACTGGGTACAAAGGAAGATAAAACCCCTTTTTTGCTGTCATGTAATCTCTTTTAACCTATCCAGTTTCAAAGTTGAGATACACAATGAGTTAAAGCCATAGGTTTATGAATTGAGAAAACAGGAACTTGAAGTCTGATAGAGTTCTATCTATATCCCTTATTTTGCCCTTCTGATCAAAACACTTCAAAATTGCATGAACTGACCCCAAATAAAATGCTTTTTAATGGAGAACGTTTAAGAAAAATAGTAACTTTTGTGTGCATGAAGTCACAGATTTATATGTCCATTTTTTGTCCATACACTGATATTTCATCAGATGAAAATATTTTCAGGCTTGCCTGCAGTTTGCTTATTGATTTTAAAGCCTGACAAATTAAACATTATTTAAATGGCTTTTGTTAATAATAAAACCACTGTAAACATTTCATCAATGGTTGCAGTGCTCATACTTTCAATGTGGCAGACCCATGTGTTAAGTATGATGAGCATCTTAATGCTGAAAGTAGCGTTATAAAAGCCATCACCAAAGTAACATCTATTTGGGCTGTAGATAAATTTTCACTTACTAAAATTGCATGATCCCTAGGAATTACAATTAAAAAGAAAAACTTCTCTTATTAATAAATATTAATATTTTTGTTTTGAAATTATATCAGTAGCTTTTGTACCAAAAAAAAAGCTGTTATAATTTTTCATATTGAGAAGTAATTTTTCAGATAAACTGAAGGTATTTTTGTTGTTTTTTACTGAGCTATCAATGATTTAGTATCCATACTAATTTAGGTACTTCAAGGGTTTGCCTGGTAAAAAGAAAAGTGTGATAAGGATGTCAACTTGTGCATGAAGTGAATATTAAGGAAAATGGACCAGCTGAATTCCGCTGGAATGATGGCAGATAGAAGGCTAGGAAAAGAAAACATCCCAAATGTTGTGTATATGTAACTTCACAGTACATTTGGTGGAAAAACAATGATGCCAAGGGTTATATAAAACCAGAATTCTTTGGCATTGGTAAAGTCTTATTTTGTCTAACAAAAACTTGATAATATTTTAGGTTCTGTGAGGAATAATCTGTGTAATTAATAGAAAAAATTTTGCATGGCAGTCTGAATTTCCAAAATTTTCTTGTAGCAACACAGTATGCAATGAATTCAGAAAACGTGCTTGTTTTTATTAGAAAAACTTTGCTTTTCTGTCCCTTGTGCTAATAGTCAAATTAGCACTCTAGTCAAAATTCTATTCAAAATGTTTTCTCCTAAAATCTCTACTGACCTTAATTTTCTCATAGACATATCCCCTTTTCATCTAAAAATATCTGATTTTTTCAGTAGATTTTCATCCAACTATCATCATTCCAACTCTTGAATGCTGATACTGTTTTTACAACAGCCAAACAAAATGATTTACTGTACTTATCCACAGACTGGTAAGCAACTTGCTCTTAATGTCCCTCACCTTGACTTTTCAGACTCAGGAAAGTGATTTGGTCTGAATATGTTCTTGGTCTTTGATCTTAGCTGAAATTGCCATCAGGGGAAGCAATAAGTACAACTTATCATGTTATGTTTTGCAATGGCTATTTGTTCACATGGAAGTGAATGGAAATCTACTGTTTTACTTCAAAAAGGACAGTAGATACAGATTGGACAATGCATTTAATTCCTGCCTAGTACTGGAGACTTCAATTTGATAACCTAGAACTCTGGACAGTGCATAAATTTACATATTTCCTTGTATTTTCAAGTCACTCCCTCTTTTAATATGATAAGTATTATGATAAATGATAAGTACTTTTATCATATTTGAGAAATTAACATTAAAATTTCCTAAGCGTTTCTAAATAGGAAGAGCTAAGTTCTATGCTACATGAAATCAATTAAAAGAGCAGCCTGTTAATAATAATGTCTTTCCCTTTTATTGGATGTAAACCCAAACAAGGTTAATTAAATGGGGGTTTTATGTAACACCCCTTCTGCCTCCCCAACTTGCTGTTGAGAAAAAGAGCAATAGTTGTCAGAAGCCTTGCAGAAGATGACAAGCTCTATGCACAGTGAATTTCTGTTCAGGGTAAAGCTACCATATCAGCATCATTGCTACCAATTTGTTTCACTGTCTGTTGCAATCCATTCCTGCTGATGGAAGAGGCTGAACACAGCCATTACTGTCAACTCTAATCTCTAGATATTTCAGCTCTCTGCTCATTGCCAGGTTTTGCCCACTTGCCATGCTACAGCAGTTACCTATTTAAACAATCAGAAGCAGTTAAAAAAAATTAAATATTGTCTTTTGATAATAAATAGTTATTGTAAATTAGGTAGGGTACTAAATAAAATAAGGATTTCTGGACTGTGAGTTCTATGACTGGTAACTACAAACCAAAATCTAAACACAATGAAGACCACAGTGTAATACAGCACTTTACCATGTGTTGCTTCCAGGATAAAAACAGTTCTAGTGAACTGATTTGATTTATTTGATGATGTGTTAGAAAGAGACACTCCAAACTTTTCCTAGAATCAAAAAAAAAAAAAAAAAAAATTAAATTGTTGCATGTGAGTGCTTGTAGCTTTGGCTGTTAATAGAGAGTAAGGGACAGAGATGGTTAGCAACATCCTATCTTGTTTAGCCTGGAGAAAAGGAAGCTGAGGAGGACCTTATTGCCCTCTACAGCTACCTTAAAAGAGGATCTAGTGAGGTGGGGATCAGTTCTCCTATCCCAGGTAAACAGTGACAGGCTAAGTGGAAGTGACCAGGTTGCCCCAGGAGAGATTTAGATGAGATGTTAGAAAATATTTCTTCAGTGAAAGGGTGGTCAGGCATTGGAACAGGCTGCCCAAGGAAGTGATGAAATCCCCAACCCTGGAAATGCTCAAAAGTAGTGTGGATGTGGCACTTGGGAATGTGGTTTAAGAGTGAACACAGTAGTGCTGAGTTAACAGTGGGACTCGTTGACTTTAGAGGTCTTTTCCAACCTTAACAATTCTATGAACTCTTCTATTTAATTTTATTTTAGACAAGGGAGATAACCAATAATTTTGGAAAATGTAAGCCTCTTAACATTCCTGACCACTTTCTATTAAAAATGATTGTAATAAGTCGTGAAATACAGTCAGATAATTTTTACTGATTTGTTCCATTGTGGTATTTGGTACCTTTCTTTGTTTACAAGAAGCATACCTTGGGATAAATAAAAGACATTTCATGACAGTCCATTCTTCCCTCTGTTTACTTGGAGCTGATGGATCATTTAACTGCTTGGCACAGTGTTAATCTGGGCTATAACAGCAGAGTCGATTGTTTGAACAACTGATCAATATCAGCTTCCTAAAGAAGCTTCTGTTTAGAGCTCTGCTGCCTATTTTGCCCTTGCAGCTCTACAGCCTTTCTCCCTAGCTGCTGTGGCAGTGTTTTCCAAAGCTTTCCTGGCAGTACTTCTCCATTTCAGTTCTTACACTCCCAATCTTTTGGTTTTATTCTTGAGGCCTTGCACCTGCAAACCTCAAGTGTGTTGTTATAGAGAAGTGTCATGGGAAGAAGCTTTTACTCTCCTGAAGCTCACCTCTACCTCTTTCTCCCTTTCTTTGTCTCTTGTTTGGTAAACCAAGACACAGCATACAGCACAGTAGATAATGTTCACATAAATACTTCATAAATCGTATCCAACAATACACATACTAAGAATCTTAACAATCAATCATTGTGTAACAGCTGTGCTTAATTAACATATTCCAATTAACATTAACAAATAGGCAGTTTAAGTAGGTCTCAAAGAAAATTATATAACATTAGGGGGATAAAACCCAGCAAAACATCATCATTTTCATTGTCACCTACTGCACTGGAGGGAGCCTCTAGATGTCTTTTCTTCCTTTTTTCTCATGCTAATAAAATCTCAAATACAGAACATGAATTTAGCATCAGAAGTGTAATGGGTGTCTCTGTCCTGAAGCTTGCCATTTCATATCCCATCTCTTTTCTCATTCCTTCCCATTCTCACTACTTTTTCCATGTTTTTTTAATCCCTTCATTTCACAAAACTACCCCAGTATATGACACACCACCTGACAGCTGATACTCTTTTAACTTCATCTCTTTTTCTATCTTCTTGCAATAAAATTAATCAAACTCATTCGCAGCAATTCAAGATGCACTTGAGAGGCATTTGAAGTATTTCAAGTTAATTCAAGTTCTCCCTTTCCACTCTCAGCACTCATCACTCTCTGGCATCCACTCAAAGCCACCAGCGCTCACCAAAACAACTTTTTTCATAATTCTTACCTTGTCTATGCAAACTCTTTATAAATACTGCCACTCAAAGGGTCTGCACTCCCCTGGATGGTTCTTAAGGATTGACAAACCTAAAGCCATCCTTTTATCATATAGACAGGGGAAATGCAAGTTATGTTTTATCAGGTATGCCTGAGTCAATCTGCATCAGCCTGGATACTGCTATATTACCATTATTATCCTGCCTCATACCATTCATCACAACAAAACCGATAACAATGATTTCGTCTTTTTTGTTCCAAATGGGCTTACATGTTTATAAAAAAGACAGAACTCAGAATATAATTTTCCCTTTTCAATATATCAGCCAAGAAATCTGCTGCTTCTTAGATTAAATATTTGCAGTTTGTAATCATGACAAGCGGTAGACAGATGTAACTGATATGTTCAAACCTGAGAATTTGCATGAAATGGTACTTAAATTGCCCTAAACAGAATATGGACAGAGTTTGTCTTGAAGCCAACAATCCATCATAATGTACATAAAAATCGTCAGCATTATTTAAAATAACTTTATTGTGTTGCTGGTCCTCACTTACTGTTGACGGTACAAAGATAACACTGCCATAATCATTAGTTTGCTTCAGGTGAACTCACCCAAAAAAAAACCCTTTATTAACATTCAAATATAGCAGAAAACAGCTGTGAAATAATTTTTCAACTTAATCTAACTGAATTTCATAAATAGAGGCTGTTTTGCTAAATGAAGTAATGTATGAGTCAGGAATTTACATAACCTGTGTGTTACATGTAAAAACACCCATATATTTTAAATGATAATTTAAATTGAAAAAGCTATCATTAAAAACCCAGGTCATTCTTGTTTAGGGTCAAATCTCAGTCCTTTTTAGTTGGCACAGCATTGTTTTATTGCTCTCAGTTTAAACAGAATAGAATCTTTTTAGGTTTTAGTACTTCCCAAGCACTCTCTTCTGTATAAAAACCACTTTGTAGGAAAGCATCCTCACCTCTCACTGTCAAGAGATTTAGATGACAGGCAGTGAATCTTGATAAACCCCTGTAGTCATGGTAAAGAAGTGGCTCAAACTCCACTTTGGCTTTCATCATAAAAGTTTTCCTGCAATGGCAGTCAGTGTTTGCCCACTGTTTTCTTCCCTTTGATTTAAGCTTTTGTTGAATCATGATCATTTGTAATATTCTCATTATCCATTTTAGACACATTCTTCCAGGCAAAGACACACTTTTCACCGTGTGTCATCCAGGCTGAGTTCACAGCCTGAATCCTCTGCACAGTACTAGGCAGTCCTCAAGCCCTTGCAGTGCAGAAGTTGAGAGCTGTGGGTCAACACGTCATCTCTACCAACTACCCAGTGTTGTGAACTTCTTTGGCTTTTTGTCCCTCTTTCCAAGATAAATCAGAGCTACATTCAAAGAAATGCAGTTGAAGTGCAGAAGGGAAGTACGACAATGAATGTGGAAAATGAGCAGCATTAGAAGCAGATTAAATGAAAGCTGAGTTTGATACAATGACAAAATAATGATATTTCATATAGATTTCCCACATATGATTCTGTAGTTTGAGCATATGTGATAAATTATGTAATAATCAACCCAAGGGTAATTCTTTCATGGAAGAGATAGGGAGAAGGGAACAAAATACTTGCTAGATGTTAAGAAAGTGCTATAGGGTTTAACTGTGAGCTCCATTTCAAATGCAGGCAGATTAGAAATTGTGTAAAATCTTCAGAAATTGATTAGAAATTAGAATTGTGCAAAGTCTTCAGAAGAAAAGGCTGGATACACTGAATGGACCACCTTGGTTTAGAGATAAAAACTCAGCAAATGAATGGACAGATTAATGAGAAGTTTCCTAGCAACTGGCTCAGGATAATGAACTCACTCTCACAGGAAGAATAAGTTTAATTCTCTTTATTGGTGGGAAGAAACATATGTAAAAGTTGTTTATTGCAAAGCAACTCACAACTGTTAAGATCTGGTTATTAAAATTACAGACATGTCTTTGACCAAATTAAGCTGCAAAAGAGACCATATGTTAAAGTCATTAGTATGGATTTTTATTTAACAATAAATGTGAGGGAGAAAGGGGGAGAAAGAAATAAGAAAAGAGAGTGGGAGCAGGGAAAGAAAGTGAATGACAGAGAGACAGGAAATATGTCACCACTGCATGGATTCTGTTGGTTCTCTTCTTCTGGTCTTCTCAATGGTGAAGGTCCCGGTCTAGTCAAAGTGATTGTCACTGTCTTGAGCCATGAGGGGTGGGAGAAACACAAAATCCACTGGGTTTATATTTATTCAGGTTTGGGTGGGCATGCCCAAGTACCTGCAGCAGGGAATTTTACACTGGATGATGCAATATTTTGGATCATGGGACACTTCAGGAATCTGATGGTTTATGACACATTCTAAGAAAGAATAAGACAGCTAAGACAGATAAGAATTACAGCTGCCTATTATATCAGTGAAACCATAAGGGGTGAATTCCTTCGGGCTGTGTGTGAATGTCCTGCCACTTCTTTGGAAGGCAATTTCCACAGCTAGTCACTGTTGTAAGGACTTAGACTTGACAAAAAGTAGGATCCCAGCTTGCAGGATCTGCCTCTTATCAGCCTCTTCCCTTATCTTATCAAACACGAAGCTGTAGCCTGTGGTGAGGTGTGCATACCTTCTGCACCTGGGCAGTTAAGTGATTGACTGAGTAATTAACTAGCATCAGTCCAGGCTCCCACAATTTCTTAAGATTTATGAGATGGAAAGAGAAAAAAAAAATCCACATGCAAGTTCTTCTATGGGTATTTGAAATGGCTGAAGAAGTATTAATTCCCCAACAGAAAATTCTCTGAGAAATTGTCTTTTGTTTGTTTGTTTGTTTCTGCAAACCCCCCAAATATTAGGACAATGAGTTCAAAAAACAAATGCAATGATGTCATTACTACTGAGGAAAGTATGCATGTTATATGTTCCCTAGAGCCTTTTCGAATCCACATCAAGAGTAAATGCCAATGCATGGGTGGCACCAATTTTTGAACAAGAAATAGTTTCAAGCAATACCTTACATGTACAGCTGATTAGATACATTGCAGACATGACTATGACCTCAGACAACATGCCACAATGAAGCAGAGGGATCCAGAGCTTGACACATCATTCAGCATTGGAGCTGCCCAAAACTAGATGAATGGGATGCTTGGGAGAATAATATAAATGGTACAATAATTTGTAGTCCTGGAGAGAAACATTAGTCATGATAGACAGCATTCTGAGCTCTATTATTATTTATTTGCTGCTTAATGAAGATCAACAGTTTACAGCAGGTCTGTAGCTGATGTTGACCTTGAAGGTTACTCTTAGCCTTCCTGAAAATCAGTAAAAGTTGATTGTTGAACCTATCAGTTTTGGTTTGTTTTCTTTTAAGTTTTAGCTTCAGTAAAATACATCTGAAATGTGAAATCTACATTTCACGCAGTAGAAGTTTATACTGAAATTAAGGTATTGATACTTGGTTAAGTGGATAATACGTGATGCTCAGAACACCAAGGAATATGGATTTTTCTAACAAAATGCTACTTTGAAATAACACACTTCTTGCAAAATATTCCCTGTCAAGAAAAAGCATAAAATCAGTAAAATAAAGGACAGCTTTTAAAAACATACACTTTATAACATCAAAATTTAGACCTAGACAAAGAAATTTAAATGCCACTAACTTCAGCTTTGAATAAAATTGAGACCACAAAGTTTGTGATACACCAGGCTGTCCTAAATCATGTTAGCCCAGGTGAGAGAGACCTTCCCACATTGTTTGCATCCATATCACCCAGCTTTTGTCTTCCTCCAAGGAGAAGTGAATGTCTTCGCTTTGCTGAAGCATCATATCTTTTTCCACTGACAGAAGTCTAAAAGCACAAGAAAATTTCTGACCTTAGATACTTTTCTTATTGGAGTCTCTGCTGCATTCCCACTTAGTAGTTTTTTGGGTTTTTTTTCAACAGGATTGTAATTGTTCAAGTTTAAGTAGCAAGTACAATGACAAGGTGCAGAAATTTTCTTAAATAGCAACTACAATGACAAGGTGCAGAAATTTTCTTAAGTCTTAAGAAAATTTAACCTCCCCCAGACCTTTCTGTGGCCTAGACTCTCATTACAGGATAAACTAATCAACAATTAATTTGTTTTCCAAGACTTTGAAGAGTCTGTAAATTTAATGAAGACCTCTTTAAAAATGCCACTGAACAGCAGTAATGCAGTATCTTTTTTAGAGTTAAAAAGCTAAAATGTGAAAGCTAAAATGGAAGCTAAAATGTGTCGTTATTTTCTTGATTATGATCAAGAATCCAGTGTCTGAGCATATACCTATCTGTATTAATCACAGTCAGTTTAATCCACTCACACATCCTCAGGAATGCTGGCTGCACATCCTGTTATGTTGTAATAAAAGTGTTTCATAGAGATCTATTGTACTGCATTGCTCTCCACTTACAGCAACGATTCTTTCACTTGATGCTTGTCTGCCCAGTTACACAGATGTGCAGATGAAATACATATATTTTTCCTGATAAGAATATTAGGATTTGCACATTCATGAACCCTCTGGAAGTTAGAGTGACAGCCAAGATTTTTAACAGCTCCTGAACAATGAAACAATGAAACTAGACAGTTGCTATCCATTACACTATTCCTCACACTTAACAATAAAACACACATTAGATCTAAATTACCCTCAAGAGAGGACAAATGTGGACTGATTCTGGTCTTATCCTTTGAGTAACTAAAGCTTTGTACCAAGATCACTAATGATCTTGAGCAACCCATTTCAATAGCTAGTAAATGCCACTGTTATACAACTTAATGTTATAATTAACTTATATTAAGTTAATATATGATTATATGTTAATATATGTTAAAATATCCTGAATATAGGTTAAAATATCCTGTTAATATATGTTAAAATATCCTGAATTTGACTCCTGGTAGGAGTGTGTGCTCTTCTTTTGCCTTTTGAGCTGTAGAGTACTGAGATATCCATTTTCACTGCTGTGATTTCTCATATGCCAGAGCAAGAATATCTGAATTGCATTATGGCCTGACTGGTCTGAGTATCTTCCTTTCAGCAACATCATTACCTAGGCCAGTTCGGAAGGCAAAACATTCCTTACGGTAATCAGGCTCTTAGATCTACAGGGTTATTAAGCTATAGATCATGCCCATATTCACTGTGGCCTCAGAGGAAGCTTTGATGTCTCTTCATCTTTTCCTTTTTTGCATTTGAATATGCTTTGGTAAAGATTTTGCCTTGATGCTACATGGAATATTACAACAAGTTAGTTAAAAAAAAATGCAAACGAAAAGAAGATTGACTGAAGAAGTGTGCCAAGATATGCTGCAAAGGAATTATTCTGCCTAAAAAGAAGAAACTAAATTATAGAAGATTGGACCTTGAAATGAGTCCTATTTCATCCTGTCATTAATGACTTTGGCATAAAAGAAAGAAGTATGCAAATGATGATTGTATGGTACAAAATTGGACATCTTACCAATACAGCAGATGATGAAAATAACAGATGAAATCCTATGAATGCAATCCTACGAAGAACAAGGTCATGCACATATGAACGACTGGTTATAAAGAGGGAGCTCATAACTTGCTAATGAATAAGGAAAAAGATCTGAGTGTGTCTACATGAGCACAGAATAAGTATGTGCCAAAAAAAAAAGCAAATATGAATCTAGGTGAATTCAGTGACAGATTTCCAACACAGCTAGAGAAGTATCAGCACTTACATCCTTAGTAAGATTTTATTTTGAAGGCAGGGTACAGTTCTATTCACTCAGGATCAAAGTTACTCTAATTACAACCACTGCATGGGATATAATCGTACAGTTCAAGGAACTATAGAAATATGTAGTTCAAGGAAAGACTGTCAGTGTTTGCTTGGTTAGCAAAGTAGACAAAATCTGAGAAGGGAAATGTCTATACCAAATTAATGTTTCTTAAAGTGAGCTTTGGGGAATTGTAATGACTGTTGGCTAAAATGCTAAAAAAAAATAATTTGTACTGATTCTGTCTTTATATTCTCTATATACATTTTGCACTTTTCAGCATTAAATACATACAGGTTTCATCAGGAAGGATGAAATATCTGGTCATATTTTCTCATTCATATTTAGCATCAACTTCTTCTCCATTAATAAAAAAATCAATCAATATTATCTTTCAAGTTATCTTAATTTTAGCACAGTAGCAAGACATATTCCAAATGTCACTGCATTGCAGTAAAGAGGGAGAGGAAGAAAGTTCTTAATTTCTAAGAGGACTTTTTTTAATACCATGGATAGCATCCAAAATATTTCAGTTCATCTCCTTAATGAATTTCTTTGTGCTAGTTGGAATAATTCGCTTTGAACATGCAAATATGCACAATGTGCTTTAAGCAAAGTCAAAGTTATTAAAAACCTGAAATGCTCTTTTTAATCCCTACTAATAACTGTATAAATGCACTGTTCTGATAATCCTCACAAGAGGGTATTAGAACACATAAATTTTGTAAGATGAAAACTGCATTCAAGACTTGCTCAGAGTGTACAAAAAACACCCTTGTGAACTACCTTGAACACAGATTTACTGAGTTTTAAACTTGAATTTCATCCCTGTTTCAGCAATCATCCTCTGCAGATTTAATGATCAGGAACATCCTCCTGATGCACGCTGGGAGATACGGTTGCAGGGTCCAGACTGTGGCGGACACTGTGTCAGATGAGACAGAGCTGCTTGTTAGGGGTGAGTATGCTTGTGCTTCCCCCTGAAAACACAGTCATTATGCACAGCTGTACCAGGGACTTTTAAATAAGTGAGCTTATATTATATTATGAACCATGCAGTGGTTCTCAGATTTCATGTTATTGAAACCATTTGTGATTAACCTGCTGTCTTTGAAAGCTGTTTCACCATAAGCTGACCTGCAGACACTGCAGAGAGAAACAAAAGACAGTGGGTTAATAGACAGTTTTAAGAGAGGTAACAGCACAAAAAGTATACCAGATTAGCTAAAATGCAGACAATTAGCCTTCATAGACCTGTCTAAGGTAGGTATAATGAGTTTTTGCTATTTTATTTAATGCTTTGCATTTCATCTTACAGTCAAGCCATTCTTTCAGCTTTAGCAGTTTAGGAACATTCATTAATTTCCTGAGAGGGGTGCCCATGAAGCCTTTAGTAAAATTATAGATATGAATAATGAAACAGAAGCCTCATAATATGACAAGAATTTGGGATTTTCCACACATGGAATTGTTACCACCAATTGTTTACTCCATCTTTATGCCCAGTCCTATAATCTGTTTAATTGTTTCACCTGTCATTGAACTTTCCTGATTATGCACAGGAACACACCTCCTTTTCCTGAAGGATGCCAGATCATACTGAGGTTGCCAACTTCATTAAATAGAGTGTTTCTGCATTCTGCACTAACTCTGTGTGCATGTGCATACACACACATATGTTCAGTACCTGAGGGTATCTGAGGATTTGCAGTTCACTTACTGGCATAACAACTGGTGGGTCTTGCAATATCAAGAGAGATGGATCCCTGCTAGGTAGCATAGCTGGGTAGCCTTACTGTGGATGATACATTTTTGAAAAAATAAATCAAGGTAGATATTTTATTAACATTTGAAAAACTCCAGATTAAAAAAAAATCAAAATTATTTGGGTATTATAATCTTTCAAAAATATTTATTTTACCACATTCCACAATATCTTTAGACTTCATGTGTTCCTACCCACCACTTTTAGGGTAAATATATGTTTTAAATGATAAAAAGTGTTTCTGGCTGACTGCAGGGCTCTTCATTTTTTCATGAAAGTAATAGTTAAATATTTCCATAAAGACACTTTGAGGACCATGAGATTTCTATGAGCTATGGCACTATTGGGATGGTTGTATTCAGCTGACTCGTCATGAAATACCATTTTAGCTGCCTTATGAAATCTGATTCATCCTTCTGGGTTATGCAAGGCCTTTTGTGTTACCTTTGTCTGTCTCAGACAGGAGCAGGAGGGTCTATGGATAGGCAAGGCAATCTCAACTTTAAATTGAACTTTTGTGCTAAAAAGGTCATGGTTATTACCTAGGATAGACTGATTACAAAATTATTTTTTAAGAATACTGGTTTCATAAATTAGTTTATTGAATTCCCTGTAGAAATGAAATTCTTCTCCGAGGAAGAGGTCTGAGATTAAATTTTAAAAAAGGCATTGCAAGAAGTATCAGGATGCATTTATGTGAGTCTCATCACCAGGTCACTATGCTGTTGAAGTAAAAGCTATAACTTCTTTGTAGTGGAATTTGAATTCAAATATACTTTGCTTACGTTTTTCTCCTTTTCTTGTTCCTACAATTGGATAATTTTAAGATAGAGCAAGAAATTTTGTTTTGAATTGCAGAAAATGTTTAAAGCACCTTCAGTGTAGAATTGTGAATGACTGGTCCTTACAGACAACAGTGTGAAAATCAAAAATATTTGTGAGAATCTAATCTATCTCTCCTTATACTTTTACAGGAACTTCATTTTCATTTCAGTATCTCTATTTTTTTTTTCTCCCCTATCTTAGCCTGCAGAGTGCACTTAGTGGTGTGCATTTTGACACCGATGATCCCAAATTGCAGCACCTTTCAAACTTTTTTATGTTTAGTTTCCAGTGATACCGGACATTGCTTAGGAGAAGATAACAGCAGAAACAGATGTTTCAGTAAATATTTCAATTAACTCTGAAGAATTCCAACTGACAAAGGAAGTCATCTTCTATGAAGAAAACTCATGAAGTAAAGTTTGTAATCCAAAGCCATATTATTCTTTATTCCCAGTACAGTTTATAGCTAAAATAATTTCATTTTAGGCATATTACAAAACATCATTTTCTTTCAAATGTTACAGCCCATAACCAAACTGAGATAGCAGAAGCTTTGTTATGAACTCTTATATGTATTGATATAAGCAAACCTACAGTACACCCTTGCTCTGACCTTTCTTTCTCTCCTTTTGTCTCTGCAGAAAATACCAGTGATAATACTGATAATATCATACCAGCATATAACTCCCTTTCAATCATTACTTTTATTGTAGGGTTCATATGGTATTTCAATAAATCATTGTAATTTTTTCTTGAAAAATTGTCCTTCTAACAATGTTTCTACATGAAATAAATTGGACATAGAGAATAAATTAAATTAAAATAATCTCATTCCCCCTCCTTTAGATATTCATGAATATCAGAATTACTGCCACTAGCAAATTGATTAAATTTAAACTGAAGTATGGATTCAACTGATTCACTATTTTTAAGTCAAAGGACTTTTTGTCAGAACTTAATTACAAGGGACTTGGAAGAGTTCCATACCTCGTTGCAGCCTCCTCAGATGGAGGAAGCAGAAACAAACTTTGCAGGCTTCTGTTGCTCAAAATTAATTAAACGTCCTGATCTTTAACAGACAGACATTCACCACTGTATTTTCAAGGAAGTGCCATGTCTCAGTGTCATTTATTGTGGGGAAAATATATTGTATCCTTAAACAATATTTATCTATTTTAAAACCATTCTTACTACTTGCTCTACTGGACATTCCCTTGAATATATGAAAGGGAATGTCACTATTTTTGCCCTTGTTATTCTTTGCTCTGCACTATACAATGAAAGTTACATTTCAAAAATATCACCAATGAAAGACAACACAAAGGACAGAGAATGTACAGTGCCAAGTAAATTTCAATTTCTTTGAGTCTAATTACTCATAAGAAGGTAATTAATGGTCCAAGAAGATTCCTGAGTTTACTGCATATATACATGTGTGTGTGTATGTCTGAAAAACAAAGGAAAAAAAGACAGCAGCCAGTTTCTGTTCTGCAACTTTCTATAAGGTATTATACATTTTTAAACACAAAATTTAAATTTTCAAATTCACTACCTCACAGGTCTTAAATTTAGGCAATTTGCAGTGAAAAATATACATAATATTTTTTCAATAATGATTGTGACTTAGTGAATGTCTTTCAGGAACATTTCAAAAGTATATATAAAAAGATATTCTATGTCATGTTTGGACAAAATCAGGATTCAAGTCCCATCAGCGCTAAATACTCGAAAAAACCTCCAAATACTTCTCTGAGTGCTTGAAAATGTGATTAAACTATGTATATTAAACTAAGAAAAACTTTTTAGTGGTCCCTAGCATTTTTTTAACTAATGCTGCCAGTAATGTGAATTTCATTAGGAAGAGATGTTCTGCCAATGACTGGACCTGTCAGGCAGTAAATTAAATGTCTTGCATTTTATTCTTGGAGTGGGTTGTGAGTGAGAAGTATTTTGGTAGTCTCATGCTGGTCAACAGTGACCTTCAAGGGTAGGCTGTCCTGACATACCTGGCATTATCGCTTTATATTCAGGTAAGCTACTATCTAACTTGCAAAAGTATTTCCTCTCCAAAATACAGTTCTACAAAATTCTCTGCAATTCATCATCACAGGGTTTTTTTATTATTACATGCCGAAAAAAAACCCCACTCATGATCTTTCATTCATCTGAGATTCACTATCCCCTCTAGATACACTCATTGATTCTGTAGCGGTCCCCAGAGAGTCCTTTACTCTCTGAATATGGGGAGGATGAGAGAAGATTCAGATCAAAGGCCAGACAGAACTGATTTAAGGCAGAAGAGGCAATGTCAGTCACTTTCAACTTAGCTCAGCAGCTGCAGTGCTCATCTATGAGGTAGGATAACTCTTTTTATCTGCCTCAGACCACAACTCAAAATCACGTTTTCTCCTTAAAAGCATGCTATACTTGTAGGTGGCTGTTAGATGGGATCAAGATATGTTCAAACCTCTTTCTAAGGCAGAGGATCCAGGAGCACAAAAATCAGGTGACAAACAAATGAGCACCTGGATGTGTAGGGTTTCTACCTGATGTAGAAATAGTTTTAGTGGAGTGAATGAATACAACAAAATACACCATAATGGACTTACATTCCTGACACCCAAGTCATTACCTGATTTCATTTCATTTATGTCTTCTGTTGTTTGCTCACCCAAGGAAATGCAGAATACCTGTTTGCCATGCAAACAAGAATGTTTACAGGAGAATACAGATACAGATACAGAGTCAACAAATGTTTTCCTCAGCACATGAAGACAAGAGCCATTTAAGAAGTAGAAGTGATGTATGATTTTTATGAATGACAACCCCGTCCTTGACAGAAGTCCAAGAATAGTTTTCCCATGTCGTGTGCATTTTCTGGCTACCAGCCTTTACTTATCCACCCACATCTTCAACTTGCAGTGAATATTAGGTAGCAGAGGAGCAGAACAGCAGAATGCTACAGCTTGGCTGGTTTTCCACCTAACATTGGTACACCAGTAGTCAAGTTGTCTCTGTATTGATTTTTCACAAAGAAGAGATTATCTAAGCAGCAAGCTCTAATACAGGATGAATATGCATCTCATGTTCTGACACTAATGATATCATCACAAATATGGGTACCAAACACCAAAGTACCAGCCAAAAGACCTGCCTCTCACAGATGTCTCAGGTGATCTTGTAGCCAGCAATGTGTCAGCTTTTCTTGAGACAATGCCTGCTTGGTGAATTAATTTGTGTTTTAAAGCATGACTTCCAAAAAGGGCTTGCATTCTTACTTTTCATTATGTTCTTGAAATCCAAAGCTATCTGTGTTTTCATGTTTTCACTACAAAGGATATCTGAATGATCCTGTGCTTCAGCTATGTTTTGCTGTAAAGACATTTAGAACAAGAAATACTTTTATCATAAAGAGGTTGACACCATGAAAGGACTGACCCTTACTATCATACATTGGCTCAATTAGCTACAGTATTTTGTTTACAGTTTGTGTTTATTTAACTCATCAGTACAAAATCTGTTTTACAGTGACTGGAAGGTTTGGAAGAACACCAGCAGAAGTCATAGATAAGAGCAAAAGGCTACTTCTTGCATTTACTTTACCAAAAAGTATCTCTTTTCTTTTAAAACACACAGTTTCTAATGAATTCATTTGAAGCACTGCTTTGCCATAGGCTGCAAGAAAAAAAAGCTGGAGTAGAAAAATGTCCTTCCAAAGCCCTTTACTGTATATTCCTTGCTCTTTCTTCTGCAAGCTTGGAGGGTTGGCTGGAGAAAAGCATCTGTAGTTCAGCAAAGAAAAATTGTGGAAGTTGGCAACATCACACAAGACTCTAATTTGCTTTCACAGAAGTCATCATGAGGCTTCCTATAGTCAGTTGCAGGTAGATACATACACTTTTACATACACTGAGATGAGCAGTAGTCCTGGTTCAGTGGCAGTTTCCAAGAATAAAAGAGTTTCTTGCAGATTAGAAGATCAGTGCAAAACCTGCTGTAATACTTATCTCATATGGATGGGGACAGTGCTTCAAACATTTGAAGCACTCACCCAAAATGAGTGATTTTTGCTATATAAGCCTCCATATTGGTAGAGATGATAGTGACACTGCAGACACCAGAGTAGTTATTTTTCACAGTTATCCATTTCATGCATGACATTCCTTTTTAGAAGCATCATGACTGAGTTAGAGATACAAGGTTGTGAATCAAAAAGATTGGTTTACATCTGTGAAAGCTTCAGTGTCTAACCAATGCTACCAAGTTCCCAGGATTTTAATGCTTATTTAATAAATGAAAGCTTTTTATCATAACAAATTACTGGTTTCAGTAACGTTAAATTTCCAAATTAATTGCTTCAACTCTTACTCGCAAATTAGTCTTGCAAAGCTGGTTTACAATTCATTATAACCAAAAGAGCAATTTTGTACAGGTTTCACAATACTCAGACAGATGCTGGATGCTGCATTATGCACTGCCAGTCTACGGAGCAGCAAGGTCATCTCCAAACCTTCTTTCTTTAAAATTT
>WBNO01014101.1:8824-29287 GCA_013400575.1 Peucedramus taeniatus
GCGGCTCCGCCCGCGGGGTGCGGCGCTGGCTTCGCGCTGAGGTGTCCGGGACTGCGCTACCCCCGGGATGCGGGCGAGCGCTCGGGGAGAGGGAGAGCGGGGCTCCGGTGTCCCCCGGGCACCCAGAAGGGGCGGCTGCGCCCTCCCGCCCCGGCCCTGCTGGCCCGGCTGCTCCCCACGCCCGTGTCCCCGCGCTGTTCGGCCCGCTGCGGGGAGTTGTGTTTGTTTGTTTGGCTCGGTTTGTTTTGGTTTTTTTTCTTACGGCTCGGCGCGGGAGGAACAGTGACAAAGCAGTACCTCGAGGGAGGCGGGGGCCGCGTTTGGCGGTCGTGGGCGGGAAGTTTTGGGGCGCCCCAGGGCCCTGCCCGGAGCTGTAGGTGCGTGTGAGGCACGGCCGGGCTCTCCTGGCAGCAGCGGCAGGAGTCATACGGCCAAGAAAGAAAGAAAGAAAGATAGATCCACCGCTCGGGTGGACAAGGCAGCTCGAACACTCTGTTTTTATACTGACCTTTCCACTTAGGTGTTTAAGAGTCTTTCATAGCCTGAATTATCAATGGTGTGTTTTCACTGTTTTATTACTATTACTGCCGAACGTATGCGAGGGATGAAAAGAATGCCTTGCATGTAGCATGGGCAAGACAGAAACAACTGCAGAAGTTTGACACAATTTTAATTCAAGTTCAGCTGCGCTCTGGGGCTTAAAACAGTTTGTGTCCTTCCTTGAACAATTAACTTCCTGGAAAACAGAGAAGGAGAAACCTAGTCAAGGAAATTTGCCTTTGTGCCTCCATGGAGAATATGCTGCATATTTATCTGCGGCCTTAGGCGCTTTCTCTAATTAACTGACTCCTAGCTGTGCCTTACTCTGCTGGATTCAGGAAATGTGCTGCTCCTTTGGGATCGGTTTAGAGGATGCAGGCTGGCTTATGCAGCTCTTCAGTGTCTTCATGGACTGCTTGGTTCATGTGTTGTTTTGATTTCTCTTCAGGCAGACAAATTATTGGAGTCATTGAAGCAACATTTTGAAAGGACAAGAGAAGAAAGTGAAAATATGGTAACAGATAATAAATCAGCTGTTGCTTTTAAGAAGTGTAAACCTTAATTTGTAACCCAGAGAGCAGGTCATGTGCTGAAGGGTGATTTTGACCACAATGGGAACTGTAATAGAAATACCTTTTTCTTCTTAGTGCCCTTAGTTTAAAGTACTTATATACTGATAGAAATAGATATGCTAATGTTAGTTTTGAAGTGGTCTTATGATTGAAAACTGATTTCCTTTCAACTGCCAAAATTAACAATGTATTTTTCATCATCAGTGCAAACCTATTCTCTGTGAACAATAACACTTAATTTCCACAGAACAAATCTTAATTCTTGCTTTTTTGGCTCCAGACACTATTCAGTACCAAATATAAAAACATTTTATTCATTTTTCATGCCTAAATGAATGGGACCTGGTACTAATTGGGAAGCATTTTGCATCTACTACAATTTACTTCCTCTGTAATGAAAGCAATACAGTTGTGCTTCTTCCTTTTTTGCCTCTTAGTGTATTGTTTTCTTAACTTTTTTTTAAGTTTTCTGTAAGCTGAATTATTTTGTTGAGTGTGGCAATATTTTTGATTTAAGTAATTTGCTATCTGCTTTTTCTAAAATACATCTCCCTTTAAATGCATCCCTTAAAAATCTTCTTTAAAGGTTTGAGGAACTGGTATAAACCTTGTGAGCTTTTAAAAAATGTTCATGATCAGGAAAGGAGCCCTGCTTTTGCTGGTGAAGAGTATTCCACAAATGTACAAATATGGGAGGATCATGGCATCATGCAAGTTAGATTTCAAATATAAAATATTAGGCTTTTATAATCTTATAAAAATGAAATATGATAAACTAATCATAGGAATTGTATTTAAAGTCTCCAAACAATGAGCTTTGATGCTTAGGGAATGTAGATAGTGCCAGTTTCTTGATTACTATGCTGCTACATGGCATGCTACTGTTTATCCTCTGTGTAAAATACTTTTTTAAATAATAAAATTGAAACTGTCCCTGGAGTATTTGCTTCATATTTGTGTCAGATATCTTCCAGTTATACTCTTTTTCTGCTACAGGGTCCTGTAAAGAGTGCGTCTGCTGCCATTAAATCAGATGAACTGAGCAATCAGGAGGAAATTACGTCTGATTCAATGTGTTTTATTACAAAAAAATGTGGTAAGGATAAGAAAAACAGAAAAAAGAGGAACTCCCATGAGGAAGCTAATAGCAGTGAAGAAATCCCAGTGCTTTCTGATGAGAAACAGGTGATTTGCATTGCATGCTTTTGTGTGCTGTGCTCCCTTCCTCTGAGCATAATTTAAGCACACTTGATTTCTTTTCAGTCACCATTTATAGATGGTATATGTTTATATAAGTGTGTTTGTTTGTGTATAGACATGTACAAAAACTGATATGCAAGCATTCTGGTACTGGTCTTTTGTATTTCATAGCACTGACTTTTGTCTATGTGCTGTCCCATAATAGACATTGCTTGCTAGTCATTGCTTCAAGAAAAGAAAGTCCTCTAAGAAATATACAATTCCAAACACTTTATCTGAGTGTAAGACTGCTTTCACTAGTTCATTTTAGCATTCTGAATCTTAGGCTAGTTTCAGAGTTTATCTAAAATAAAGCTGTTCTTGCTATTTCGATACAGAAAAATGATCAGAAGTTGCACGATTTCCTAAACCTCATAACTTTTTTTGTTGTGAGGGTTGTGTGACTTAGGGAGGGTAAGTTGCAAGGTGAGATGGAGGTTGCATTTTTTTTGAGTTACAAGGACTAGTAAATTAAGAACTGTCTGAAAGAATTTTACTGAGGTAGAGGAGGGAAATGAGAAAATGAGGAGTGTTAGTCTTTCAGTGTTAGAGAATTGTACAGTATGCAAAAATACAATAGTAAAAAGTAACATCCCCAGTGAATTTATTCTTACTTGCAAATAACATTAATCCATAAAGGCAATTTTATACTAAAATGTGAAAGCTATGCAGGTCAAAGCTTTCTAATATATCTAAGTTTGTGAAGTAACAGGGTAAGTATTTCACAGGTTAATTCAGTTTGGACTTCAGGAAATCTCTTTCTCAATCTCCCAATCAGAGCAGACTCAGCTATGAGGTTAGAGCCCGGTGCTTTAGGCTATATCCAATCTGATGTTGGAAACCCTTGAGGATGAAGGCTGTGCACCTTTCTGGGCAATCTGTTCCACTGGCTCACTGTTCTCAGAACAACAGCCTTTCTTTATATCCAGTTGGAACAAACTGGTTAAACAAAGTATGTTTAAATTGCAGGTGCATTCTGAAATGAAAGAAAATGAAGAGCCTCAGGGTGAGCATGAAAAGGGGAAGAAGGTATCACAAAACAAAAACCAAATAACTGAAGAGAGAGCTATTGAGAATCCAGGGATGGGTGCTGGACAGAAGAAACAAGCAGAGAAGACTTCTACTAAAGGCAGGGGAGAACAATGTAAGTAGAAAATTGGATAAAAGTAACTAATTTGTGCTATTTAGAATAACCAAAAGACAATTTTATTGTGTTTTCAAAGATTTTTGTGGCACGTCTGTTGATCAGTACCTTGTTTTGGGGATACCAGAAGAAAATTGGTCTGGTTTGTGTTACTTGTTTAACATTGTAACACAAATCCACAAATTCTGCAGTGTAGGAATTTTGCTGTCTTTGACTTCAGGACTCCTGTTTTTAGTGAAGGAGTTCTCAGAGATCTGAGTGTATTTGAGTTTTACATTTCCAAAAGGATGAGTGCCTTTTGAAACACCCTTGAGGTGTTGTTTGGCCTCTAAGAGGTGGCAAGAAAGGGAGGAGGACTTGCTTCCTCATGGTTCATTTATCTTTTTCTTCAGGTGAACAGTTTTATCTTTTGCTTTCTAGGAGTAAAATTAGCAGAAAACATAGAATCCTTTATCATTTGTTTGAACTACCTAAGAGTATCTGAATGTGTTCCACTGGATCACTTTTTCATCTCATGGTGTTTTTAGTCCTTCAAACATGATGCCACTGAAAATATGAAATAATTTATCCCCCACTACTTTGTGTATGCGGCTGACATGAAGAAATGAGTTTGTTTACTTAATCTGATAATTTCTTGATATCGAGGGGTCTGTCAAGTAAGATACACTTCTGCATTTGCTCTGTTAGGCTCAGTGTATGTAGTCTGTAAGTTTATTATGGCTATTCTTGTTGTTCCATAGAATTTACAAGGACAGTCTTATGGGACACCACCAATAATTTTGAACTAACTCAAAAATGTGGGCTTTCCTATGAAGGTTGTTTTTAAAAACAAAAGCAATAGGGTATGTGGGGGATGCTTGGGTTGAGGCAGCACTCATCCTGACAGTTGGTACAATGCTCATCTCTTCCTATAGCTGTAGTAATAAGTGTCTGCATTTAATATCAACAAAATGATTTTTAAACTGCACACCATTATTTGCTTTCAATAAGGATTTCTTTAAATATATATTGAGGTCATCTAAGTTTACTTTTGAGGGGATGTGAATGACCAGAAATGCAAGTGTTTGCTGTTGATATGCAAATGCTCAACTTGATGTAAAGTTGTTACCTCCTTTTTTTCTTAAGAAAATTAATCATTAAAATGTGAATGTGCACTTATCACTATACCTGAGAACAGAGATGACAAAAATAACTTGGACTCTGTAAGTAAATAAGGCAGTGGCAGAAAAGTTGGTCAAAAGATATTTCTTCTTTAGTATCAACATTTTAAAAACACAGATCGAGGCCTGTGAATTTAAAGATTTTGTTTACCACAAGCACAGTTCTCTTGTAAATTTTCCCTGAAAAATATTTTACTATCGTAAGGTACTAACCTAATATGACTTTAGGTTTCATGCTGGGCTTGTGGTTTGTCAAGATATATTATTACTGACAAACCAATTAAAACACTTTTGAGAGACTTTGAACATACCTATTCCAGCTGGTTTTACTTCTCAAAACCTAAACCCGCTTAGAAGAGATAAAGCATGTTCTGAAACAAACATTGGAATGATGTTTAAAACCACTGTGATTATTTTAAATCATCCAGAGTTGTAATGATTTTGTCTAATCTTACTGGACCAGGTAATGCTCACCCTGCAGGAGGGAAGATCCCGGTACGTGTGTGCCGTGCTTCTAGGTCAGCAAGAGCAGCAGTGACAGCTACCACACCAAGTAAGATAACCTGCCATCTTTGGAAAGAGATGTGTTTTCTCTGTGTAAAGGGAGACTTGACTTAGTTTTTTCCAACTCAGATGTTTAAAGGCCCCTTCCCACCCAGACCATGATTCTATAATCCTCCAGATTACCAGGTAATGGGCCATGGAGCTGGTGAAATAGATTCTTTTGGTCCTGTTTGGTCAGCTGTGCCTACAGCCTTTAATTAGAGGGATGCATTGACTTCTTTGAGGCCATGACAACAGGTGTCACAAAATTCTCCTATTACGTTCTAAACTCCCTTAGAACCATACTATATCTGTGAATGTTCTTATTTTTGGAATTTCTTAGACTTTAAAAAGTTGCACGAGGCTCAGTTCAAGAAAATGGAATCTATTGCTGACTACATTGAGAGGAAAAAAAAACTGAATGAAAGTTGCAGCTCAGTCAAGGTAAGAGATAACACAGGAAGACACTCACTGTTGGCATATTCATTTATTTCCAGAGCCTTTCTGTAAAAGTCCTACTACCAGGTCTCTTTAGATCAGTAAGTAGCTGGTCATGCGAACATGCAGTGGAATGTTATAACCAATGAAATTTAACTGTAGTTCTACATAACCAGTTATATATAGTTATTTGTATATAACTTATATAACAATACAAGTTTTCACATGTTAACAGTGTACAGCTATAGAAGCCAACAACTAACTTGTTGTTTTTGAATAAAAATAATGGTCACAATTACTTCTGTGAAAGATTTCCTGGAGCTTTTGTTTACGACTGTTTGCCTTGCTGCAAAATTTAACCAAGGGGATAGGTAATTTTTCAAAGGGCAGGAATTAAATATTAAGTTTCTCTTTTGTGCCTGAACTGTCATTGCATGGCTGCATATGATTCTCCTTAAAAATACATGCAATATGTGTTGATCTCGGTTCTTGTATTTCACCCTCACATGGGTGAAAGCTGCTAACAGGGCCTCTCACAAAGTGCAGTAGAGCCTAGAAAAGTGGCAGTAATGTATCAATGAATGTATGAATGAATATGCCAATGGCCAAAGAATTGTTCAGGTTGGTTGCTCTAGCACTGCCAGGTCCATATCACACAGTAACAATGAATGACATTCCTGGACATGACATTTATTTTTTTAATGGCATATATTGTATCAATGTATCCTTCAGACAAATTACTATTGGCAGGTGCTGAGCAGAAAATCAAATCCTTTAAGACCATCAGAAAAAGACACTCCACATTCTAAGATATGTGTTGTCAGGTCAATTTAATAATAAAAATCCTTACATTTAAAATATGCTTTTAAAGAGGAAAAAAAGGAGAAAACTGGAGAGGCCATATGCTTCTGATTCACTGTGTGTTTTCCCTTCCTCTTGGCTGCTTTGTAGATAAATTTTCAGCAGAGTCTGGTAACTCGGAATTTGCTTTTCCCTAGAAACAAGCCAGTGGCAAAAGATTTTTATTCAGCCCAAATCCAGAAAAAGGCAGATTGTCCAACACCAGCACTCCTTGTAACCTCCGGCGCTCACCACGCAATTCTCTGAATGCTGCTAATCGGAGCATTTTATCCCAGAAATCTTCATTTCATCCTTCTGTACTTTCAACATCCAAAATGAATGTCAGGTAAAAAGAACAAACCAAAGCTACCAGCAAGCCTTTTGATGTGATAAACATGAAATAATCAACACTGACTGTGATTTTACCACATTATTTCTCTTCCAAACATGAACTGTGAAGACTAATTCTGATTACTAACTTTCAGCCTGGCTTTCTGGGTGATTTAAGCCTCACTGTGCTGTTACTGTCTTCATTCTTCATTTTTGTGTCTGTTAGAAGAATCTTGAATCCTGGCTTTCATTTTTCTAAAGCCAAATGCTCAATCAAACAAGTTATTATTTTTCTATTACTGTGTTGGGTTTTCTATTTTGACAGGCAACCTAATAGTTTCTGTTTATCCTAATTAATTTTTCTGTACATTTTTTTTAATCAGAACTCTCTTCAGTATTCCTGGTGAGTCTTGCAATGGTTTTTAGGTACTTTATTCCTTTTGTCCTCTACTTCCCTCTCCTTCAGTGTTACAGCTGGGATGCTCTTGTGATTGACTACTGTAAGCAGACCTTTCTAGCAGATGGGAACCAAGCTGACACCAGAAGTCATGAGGAATTGCTAAATGAATGAACTCTTACTCAATGCTATTATATCATGTCTCATTTCCTTTTAGAACATCATGTGTATGTCATCATTCCTCCACAGGAGGAATCTAACTCTCTATTAGTGTTAATACTTCACAAACTTCTGTTATCAGTACTTTTTATTCACTTCTTAATAATTTTCCTAAAGTCTTGATCAAGAAACATTTTCAAAGAAGGAATTAAAAGGATAGTCCTTACAGTATCCTATTGATAAATGTTCTTTTCACTTGTATTTCTAATGAAACCCTTTATTTCTGCTATTTCTTTGTTGATTTCTAACTATTATACTAATCTTGACTTTAATCAGTTTCTTAAACTTTTCACAGTGACTGAAGTTCTGATTAGACATTCTCCCTTTGCTAGCAATACACGGTTGTTCACAGGCCTTGGTTGTGTTACTTTCTCTGATGACCTTCACTTTTCCACTTTTGCATGCCAAGATCCTGGCTGCTGGGGCTTTTTTTTGTCCCTGACTAAAGTGTCTGTGGGATTGTTGTTTCTAAGTCAGATAATGCAACTTCTCATATTGGTGTCTGATAATATATGTGACTTTCGAATGCAGGTCTTCCACTGTTCAAAGGTCAGAATCAAGTTTACAAACTTAGTGGCTTTGTTTTTACTTTAAATGTCCTCTTTTTGATTTCAATAGATAACAAATGTAAAAAATACACTGCCTTTAGTGTCCTCTTGGATGAGCTTGGATGTCTTCACTGCAGCCCTAATTGATTCCTAGCAATATGTGAACCAAAACATTACTTTCAGAATTTGCTTCCGAAATTCCATTCCTCCAAACCTGCACTGTGCTGGACCTTGCAAGCTGGACTTCATCATAAACTTGCTTGTCCACAAAAACAGCTTTCTTCAACATTTACTCCCTGTCCTTCTAAATCTTGCAAGTCCATGGCTTATTCTCATACCTTTTCGTAAGATTTTGAATTTTATGCACATACACATATATGAGTAATCATATGTATTCATTAAAAATGTGTATATATGTATGTATATACACATATACATACAGAATGTGTGTGTCTTGGTATGCAGGTAATTTGTGTGTTTCAAAATTTTCAGTTTCTTCCTCTTGTAGGTCTTTGAGGTCTAGCATTCTGTTAGTTGTCTTTCAGTTTTTCTTGATTTGAATTTTAAAACTAATGAAATAGGCAATGACTATTTAATACAGAAAATTAATTACTTTACTACAGAATCCAGGTCTGAAGTAAGTAATATCTGTTGGTGGATAAATCTACTAGCTTATTGCATCCAAATGTATTTGCTTTTCAAAATAACAAGAAAGTCAGTTCTTTGTAGTTTCTAATAGTACTTACTGCTATAGACACTGGCTTGAAACTTAATATGGTGTTCTACCAACAAGGTATTTTAGTAAAGTTTTTGTAGGAGATGTGAACATCTTTCACTCAGTAAATCTTTCTACCTGTAATAAATAAATAAATAATAAGTAATACAGAAGGCAGAGCCTTCTATATTCGGGCACATTGCTTGCATTCCTTGTAGGTGACTAAACTTGTCTTCATATTTCTAAAACCTTTCAGGTTCTCAGAAGCCACAAAAGATAATGAACACAAACGCTCTCTTATCAAGACTCCATCTAGAATGTCTCCATACATGGAAGGGATCTGCACACCTGACACTCAAAAGAGCTGCAAACTTTTAAGTCAGAAGAACAGTAAGGGAAATGCAAGAAATAAAGATCTGACTGCATCAAAGGGTAAGGTGGATGGTGAATATCTGGCTCTTTCAGATAAAGACTTTTGAATTCTTACTGAATTACTATACAAGTTTCTAACGACCAAATGTCATGTAAACCCAGGTTTTAATTTAATTCTCTAATTTATGACTGGTTCTTCAGAAACTGCAGTAGTTTCTTCATTTCCTTTGTTTTCCAGTGGTTTGATGAAAATGTTTAGGTGCCACAACTTAAACATATGGTACCTAGCTACCTACAGAAAAGAGGATAGAAAGTCTTCTAGACCTTTAGGGACTATATAGCAGATACAGGGACATCCCATCTGCACAGAAAGGAATTCCTGACACATTCTCAGAGGTCTCGTTCTCCTTGTGGGGTTAGCATGCATCAGGCTTCTAGCTGTGCTTTAGGACAACCTGTTATCAGCCTCAGCTCCCTGATAACTCAGGAACTAAAATGAAGAAAAATCAGAAGTCTTCTGATTACTAACAATCTCTGATTGTTGCCTCACAGCTCTGCTATCCAGCCATTGACACCCTTAGCATCACAGGGATATTTGCACAGGTCAAGAACCCAGAGCTTCCTGGTTTGCTGTATAATAATATTGATGTTTTCAAGGTGCAAGCAAAGTTCCACACTGATCTGAAGCTGATCTATTCTGAAAGAATTATTCTTTAATTCTTCTTTTTAGAATTCTTTAAGTGAAAAACCACTTGGTTCCAAATAGGCATAGAAGAAACACAATTTGCCTTGAAGGACTAGAAAAACACATGGAGCTTTGTGTTCTTCCACAGTATGATCATAGCTAAAGGGCCAGTACTGTACAACTCTTGCCCCTCCCTATTTCAAGTGAGAATTGCATTGTTTGTGCAGTTCTGTCTTTAGAGATAGCAGCAGGGGTATTTAATGGCTCTTGGTCTTGATAATTGTAGTGTGGTCTTTCTGTGTACACTGATGCTCTTGCTACTCTAATTATGGTATCTTGATGCTTTTTGTAGTTCTTACCCCCTTCAAGTTTGGAGCTCAACCTGCAGAACCCACAAGTGGAAAGAAGACATTTGATCTCAAAGCAAGTCTCTCTCGGCCACTTCGGTATCAGCCACACAAAGGTACTGTGACCCTGTGCAGTCTGTGTTGGTCACACCCCTTACACTCAGCTGCTCCTACTGGGCGCTTTGATACAAACAAGGAGAGCAAAGTTTACAGTGTCTTTTCCTTTCTCTCTGGGTTCCTACATAGTCTGATGTTAAATTTCTTCATAATACATGCTTCAAGAACCTCCCTACTGAAGATTAAGATTTTATGACCAAAAGCCCAAAAATAAAAGAATAAATATCATTGTATTCCACTGAATAGATGTATGTATAGGAAATACAAAATATTCCTTATACAATGAGGTGGATTTTTTTTAAATCTCATGTGAGAAGCTGAACTTTGCATGGTGAGTATTACTTCTAAGTACAGTCACCTGTTTCTGCTTACAGAAGAACTACTTTTAGGGAATGGGCTGGTGAAACTGATAATACAGCTTAAAGAGTCATTTCATCTCCAAGACAACCAGTAAGAAAGAGGGGAGCTAAGATAAATTCATGATAAGAAGTTAAGCACACAATTAATTACTAAACTATTAAACTAGTCTCACTTTTTGCTCCTAAATTGTAGGACGACTAAAACCGTGGGGAGAATTTAAAGAAAATGCTGTTCTCAGTAGGTCTGGTGGTAGCAGTACCTGTTCACGTAGGAAAGATTACAAACAGCCACATCTCCAGACAAGGTTAGTACACCACTCGTCTTTTTTTTATAGATAGTGTTACTTAAACTACTATGATGATTCATTCTTCTTGGGATTTAAATGTAGTTTAGGAAAGGATA
Source organism: Peucedramus taeniatus (assembly GCA_013400575.1). NCBI lineage: Eukaryota > Metazoa > Chordata > Aves > Passeriformes > Fringillidae > Peucedramus > Peucedramus taeniatus. The sequence goes on from WBNO01014101.1 coordinate 19,793, forward strand.
CTTTTGTATTAAAGCCATTTTTCCTTCCAGTGACTGTTCAATTTCAGGAAGGCCAACAAAAGGCTGCTCTGAATTTAAGGTGTTTTTTTCCCATGAACAGTATCAGTTCCAGAGTTTGTACATTTACCTCCATCTTGGAAGAAGCTGTCAATATTGACATGCTGTTATCTCAAGAGTTAGACCTGCATGTCTCAGCAGAAGTGTTTGCCTGAATGTTTGGGTTCAGTCCATAATGGTACTCTTATCTCTGCCTATGGCAAAGGCAGCACAATGATTAAACTTGTGTTAGGCTGTGGTCAGCTTCAGATTCCTTTGGTTGCTAGTGTCTCTACCTTTAATAAAACTTGACATGGTCTCTTTTTTTCTCCTCCAGGGAAGAAAGGCGTGAGACGCTTGAGCAAGACAGAAAAAAGAAAAAGGCTCATGCTCTTGGAAAACGTAGAGGCCTATCGGGGTGTTAAGACAAACAAGAAGTATCTAACACATCATTGTAAATACTGTTCCTCTCATTGTAAGGGCTTGTGCTCTGTGTATGGTTCAGGTTGCTTTTAGCTAGTGGAATCCAGAAAGCAATTAATGAGACCTTGTCATGTCTGAGCATAATGTTTCTGTGCTCAACTTCTCCACTGAGATGAGAGTTCTAAACTTTCAGGGGCTTAGAACTCTCTTGTCACTTCATAATGTTTTCATTTAACTAATTTACTTGACTGAAAGATGTTAAGGAAATATAAATTGAAAAAAGATGCTCAAGAAGCCTCCTTGCAACTTAGGATAGACTTGTGCACCGGAATGTACTTGTGTGCTAGAATGCAGGCTTTAGATAGCAGCAGCTTCAAAATGTTCCACAGTGTTCAAAATGACAAGATCTGGAAATACCGGCTTGCCCTGTTCTCCAGATCAATCCTTAAAATCTTTAAGTTACAGCAATTATTCAGCATTTCTAATTGAATGCCTATGAAAGAGTAGGGAATTTCAAAGAGAAGGAAAAATATGCAAGCTCTCTGGTCAACTAATGCATAACATAATTGTAAACAACCTTTTTGAAAAAGTCACAACTGAATTTACAAATTATAAACTGAATGCTTTGAACAGTTAAGGTTTTGCTCCTTTCTATGGTAACTAGCAGATGTTAGAATCCTCTTGCTTTTCACCTCTAAGATGCTTAAAAGAGGTTATAATTGTGTTATGGTACACTCAATACTTTGGTTTTAAAAGCAGCTGTTATTTTTACATTATACATAGAAAAGTTGTCTGGATTTTTTAGGGGTTTAAATAGAAAGGTAATTTAGCAGTTTGTAATCTCAGCTGTTGAGCAAGTAAATGTTTCACTGAATTTAGTGTCCCATCAAATCTATGTTGCAATGTCAAAAAAAAAAGCAAATTTTTAAATCAATTTAATGGGGGAAATAAATATTTTGTGTATGTCCTGTTTATCTCTGGCTTTATCATTTAGTATACTGACTGCAACTGCTTCCTTACTATGGCACTCTTTTTGTTCACACTTCTATTTACTACTCTGTTTTCCTGTGCCAAGTTTTTACCAACTCACCTGCCTCCCACTCCATGAAAGATGTTTCCTCTGGTATCTTCCTGGTATCATCATCCTTCTACAATTAAGCTGCTGAATTCAGTGCAAAAGGAAAATGATAGTACAAAATCCTTTTTCAGCTTGTTTCATTGTGGTCTCTTCCACATAAAATACAGGTACATTTAATATTTTTAAAGTATACTTAAACAAGGTCACTGTGGAGGAAGTCAGTGCTTTGATTACTTAAATTTGACAGCTGAAACATACATTTTACAAAGCAAGTGCTGAGTGGTTATCTTGAATTACTGAAAAAGGGAGGTATTACAGTTCTGTGCCACCAGTTGAGGCTGTGAATTCTTACAACACAGCTGAGTTAGGCTGACTGCACACAGCAAAAGTGGGATCTGCTCTGCCCTGTAATGGCGCTAAGTAAGCCAAGCTCTGCCTCCTCAGAGAGCAGACAGAGCTGCAGCTTTCTTCCCACCCCTCCTTTGGAGCATTACTTCCTTCCAACAACCTTGGCTCTGTAACATTGTAGGATTATCTTCAACAGCTCTGAAGGAAAAGTCAAGCCTGCTGCATAGCTCTTGTTTCCATCTTGGCAGGGACAGCTTTTTCTTTTTATAGCTATCTAGAGGAGCCAAAGCTAAAGGCTGAAATAATTCTGCCTTTTCCACTTCTGGTGCCGCTCTTTGTAAATCTCAGAAGCTGACTCACACTTAAACACCAGTCCTCAGAGTATTAATTCTCATACCTTTTTCAGTTTGAAACCAGCAGATGCAAGTGTTTTACAACTGTCAACAAACCACATAATGTAGAAAATGAAAGTGTTGGACAAACAAGAAGAGTTACTACTTTGTAAGAACATCACAACAGCTCTCAGGCTACACTGCAGTCCATCCATCTACGTAGTCTCTCCAGGATTCTGTATTTGGGAGTTTAAAGATGCCAGTGGTGTCAGACTTCATGCACTTATCTCTTTAATTTTTACATAGGTTCTTCAAGCTGTTAAAAGCCACACATTAAGAAGTATTTTATAAAAATAAACCAAATATCTGAAGAATGTTCCAAAGGACACCAGCCCAACTTAGAATGGAGTATTCTTGTCATATGCTTCATAGGCAAACTTTTCTCTATGAGCTCTGTCGTTTAGAAGACCAATAAAATCAATCTCCAGCTGGAATGGACCATCTACTTTATCTCCAATGGTGAATCCAAGGGTTCTAATCTAATTAAAAGACATAGAGGTAGAACAGTATTTATAATATTACAATCAAAGTCAGTTGTATCTCCCAATTCCGTGTTTTACACACCAATCACAGCCATCTTCTTTAAAGTGCTATTTGTTCAAAAATGCAGCAGCATTTTTTAAGGCTTGAACACTTCACTACCCCATTTTCAATACAGACCCCAGTGGGAAATGACTCCAAATGTGCCTTTCTACGACTGTGTCAATAAACCCTTGATTTAAAATGGCCTGAGCCTAAAGCAAGAGTTACTTTTATCCTTCATGGTTTATGTACAGCCACTTTCACCACAATTGGGTTTCTAAACACATTTTCATAAAATCACAGTTCTTTTGTTAATAGGAGAAATAAAGATGTAGTTAAGGATGGAAGAGATCATTCTAGATAGTGATATGCCATCTACTTTGTGAAAACACCAAACCAGACATTTTAGAACTTAAATTTTAAGCTGGCATGAAACTTAATTACTGAGTTTAATAGTAAGACAAGGTTCTTAGCCACTGTTTTCCAATTAGAATAATGTTCTTAAATATAAGAACAAATCTGTGTGGCTCATGTGTGCTTTCTATTAGCCTGTAGTTTGCCCAAATGCTCCCTCAGCTCTCACATGTTACAAAACACCTCCATCATTAACAGCTCAGTCCAGTCACCAGTGCAGGCCACCTCAAACTTGAGCTCAAACTTGAGCCCAAAGCCCTGCTCAAAGTGCAGATCAGAGCAGTGCCCAGGATTTTAAGGACTGCTGTAAGTTGTGGAAAATAATGTCTAGGATGTGTCAGATGAATAAATCTGGCCTGAATCTAAATATATATTGCAAATATATTCCAAATAAATAACAGAACAAAGCTAGGTAAATGCATTGACACTCCTCTGGATCATCCTAATGCTTTCAATGCTACTCCTTCCCCAGCAGCAAGCTCTACAAGCAGCCCCTTGGCTTTTGGACCCCAGAGAGTTTTTAAAGCTTTTTTCCAAATCACATTTGTTACAGATAATCTATGGGAGTCACCTAAACTCTCTGCTCTGAAGACTCTATTCCTTTGCAAGCCCTAGATACCACTGACTGTTTCCTGCCTTTTTTATTCCTATTTATCAATTATCTTGTGCCTTTCCAGGTTCCTAGGAAAACATACATTAGTACCATGAGGGCCATTCATTTAAGCGCTGGACTTGATGGTGCCTGTGGGTCCCTTCCAACTCCAAATATTCTGTGTGTGATCAAGACATTTTATTAAGATTTCTTAAATTACCTTCACATGGTTTCCCTGATTTTTTTAAAATATGTTTGTAAAATTACACTGCAAGTGCACAATTTTTACTGTCAAATGCTACACATAAAATAACCATCAACAAAACTTCAGAGGAGGATACTGAGATCAAGTACTGATTTGTCCCTTTAAGTCCCAGTAAATATTTTAAAATACCCCATATACAACTTTATGTTTTCATTTACCACACATGAGAATAAGTACCTTATAACATGAAGAGGCCCTTCAATTTCAAATTCATAAATATTAGAGAATCTGTAAGTTATCTATATCAGGCCATCTTGAAGGAAATTCTGAATTTCTTACAGAGCAGTTGTGTGTTCCTTATACTCCCTTTTCAAATGAAATTTCAAATAAAGCCTACAGCAAACTTGCCTTGTCTAACCAGACAGGATGCTGGTTATCCTGGACTCTTCCCCGACTGGAGAGAAAGAATTTGGAGAATGGAATCTGACACAAACAAAAGAAAACAAAATCAGACTTTAGTGTCACCAGTGTATAAAATAGAAACTTAAGGAAAAGAAAATAATGTGTTAATAAAGTAACACTCTGCTGTATTTACTGCCAGCATTAACTGGGTACATAAAACTGGAACAAAGAAATGGGCCACATTAACCCTTTCAACTGGCCACTCGCAGCCAGCTCCAGGCCCACCCTGTCCTGTGGTGGCCACAGCCGTCACACAGGAGCACTACCCTGTGAGGACACAATGAAAGGCTGCAGCACAGAAGGTGGCTGTTTACATTGAGAATATCTCCCTCCAATAACATGAAAATATAAACCAGAAATTACTGCAAAGTCTAGCATGGGTACATACTGACAGCTCATCTGTACCACCAGGCTGTGGATTTCACAGTGCAAACTTCTTACTCAGACATCAGTATCTCTAGCAAAGCAGTTCAGGATAATGTAAACATTTCTTTGAAAGTAGTGGGAGCAAGAAAGTAGGGCTGGCTGATGGCTGGTGAGGGTGAGAGGAGAACATCCAAGCCAGCAATGACATTCCAACTTTCATCCTCCTGGCTCATCTGTGGAACAGCAGGCTGTTCCCACATGATTGGACAATGGTATCATGGAGCACTCAACACCAATTCATAAGGATGTGCAAACCTCCCTGTAGTTGTCATCAGAGAATTACAAAAGGTCCACAAGTTGCAACAGAAAAGAACTCACACTTCTTAAAAATATTATTTTGTGTCACAGAGTCAAGGGTCACAAATGACAAATCCCAACTTCTGAGTCTGACTGACTCCAGAGAGTCTGCAAGTTAAGCAAAACCTGTTGCATGGAACAAATCCTACAACAGCCTACACCCATCTGTATTATAGATAAAATGGTTACCACGGAGAATACTCCAGGCAACAACCTGCTAAGTTCAATTGCTGTATCTATCCTATCACTCCAGTAAGAGCCAACAGTAGGCATTCAGAGAAACATATGATGGATCAATTCTTTAACACAATTGACACAGTGTGCCCTCCCCTAGTCCAGTTTTGGGAACTCCCAAGCCAAAGGCACAGGTCTATTGTATAATGAAAAGGTTGTGAGTGGACAGCAATAGAAACAAACTGTGAATGTTGAAAGAATTCCCCTTCCCATGTTTTGGTCAGGACCTTAAGACAGCCTCATTAGCTTGAAAGATTCATTAGCTCACCTGTATTTCCTCCCAGTATGGGCCTCCTCGGGTGAACATGAAGTAGCTGTAGAGGTCATCCTTTTGATGAGAGAAGTAGGGGTCTGTATAAATGTTTACCATCCAAGGTCTGCCATCACCACGGACGCGTAAATACAGACTGTTGAAGTTTGACCAGTCATAATACTTCTTCCTGTTAAAAGATCCCTACAAATTATTGATAAATAGAATTATTCCTCCTTAATAGAGGGACACTTTCATTGTTGCTTTGATCACTGCCCTTGTTATTTTGTCAGATAGCATTTACTGTAACACAGTGAACACAGCTACTCTGTCATCACCCTGGCTGCTGAGCTCACTGAATTTCCTTCAGCACTATATTAGAGACCACAAATTGCAATATTGCCGCCTGAGGACTCACACTTTCATTATAAGCCACAATCTTGTAATAGAAATCAGACCTCCTTCCTAGGACTGAATCCCTACCAGGCAATTACACAAATGCTGCTGATAGATCAGCACTTATGTAGTTCACTAAGTTTAATATTCTGTGGTCAGTTCTAGATAATTCAGAAGTGATGGTAGGAAATTGAAGTGGTGAAATAATTTATCCCCTTTGATAACTTCCCAATGGAAGACTAATGAACACTGGGACCATTTAACATTTTCCAACTTTTTTTTTCATTAACTCTGTAAAATAATAAGATTACAAGCATGTTTAATTCTTTAGTGCGTTTTTCCAAAGATCTGAAAAACCCTGCTGTTGTCATTTGCATGATGGCATATCCAAGTGTCCTCAGAGAGCTACACTGAAGTCACTTGGAGCAACGAGGGGCAGAGGGCAGGGTTGTTCTTGGCTAGGATTTCCAAGAAGTCAAAATTAGCACCAAAAATTCAGATGCTTCCCCTTTATTTTACAGCACTATTATGATTACCTATCAGCTATTGTTCTACCAACTCATCTTGTAGGTAACAGAATAAGTACAGTATGAATGTATAAATATAAGGCCTGTAGCTACTTGATTTTATGGTTTTAACAGTTTTGAGTCTTTCTACTTAAATAAAGATGGACTGATACACCCCACTACTTCAGAATTGGGAGGTGAAAGTCTGAGTCACATTTGCACAAGTCAGTAGCAGACCTGAGAGTTTAACTCAGACAAGACTCCACTTGTTCCAGTCATCTGATCTAATGTCACCATTTTAATCAGTGTTCGTATGTCTCTCATTTACCTATTGATTTTGCTTACTCATATTCTCTGGTCCCCAAGATTCTGGCCCAGAAATTATTTTACCTAAATACTTGTGCCAAGATACAAACAACAGAACTCATAAAATATTTAAGGATTTTATCTAGTGCGTGAAAATGTTCCTTTGCTTTTAAAGGTGCTTAGAAATAAGGGATGAAACAAGAACTATCCATAATAAGCACACCCATTTCTGGTTCTATTTTGCTCAATTCTGAGCTATCAAAGATTTGTGTCTTGCTTGTTCTGATGCACAGTAGGAGGCAGACCTTTAAAAAGTACATTTCAAAGCATTGTTTTCTGTTCCTGTGAGAAAATGAGTTCATTCACCCTAACCAAGTCTGACGAATAGACCAAGTTAAAGCCCAGAAAATTCTTACTTATGAGACATTCAATCAGCTTCAAACTTAGAAAGATGCCTATTCTAATCATACAAATTTTGGATATAAAGATTCATTCCAGATCTTTCATTTGTAAGGATGCTGCAAACAGGTCTGTCTATTGTACATAAGTAAATGATCAAATATGTATTATTACTTTTCTAAGAAAGGAAAATGAAATCCAAGAAAAAATTTAAGTTCCTTCCAGGTCAAAGTGGTCACAGCAGCAATTACATGTCTGAGAGAAAATGTAGTACTCCTGAAAGTGATCAGCAGTAAAGAGCAGGCCAGTTGCTGTCACTGGGATTCCACAAACACCCTCAGATTCAGCATCAGAAGCAGTGCAAACACGGAGCTGTACTTACCACTGCTGGTCTGGATCTCATACTGCAATACCCACTGTACTGTGTCTCCCCATCACGAGGTACTTCTGTATTGAGGGTTCCATACAGCAGAGCAGCCTGGTTGTTCCTACCCAATTTGATGTAAACTTTACTTTTCCCTCCAATCTCCGCATCAGAGGAAATAACCCATTTATTTAAATCTTCTTGGCTCCTAAACTGCCACAACACCCTTGTTTGTTCCAACAAGTGCTGACTTAATGGATGACCTCCAGGTCCTTGTAAGTAATCTTGGGTTTCCTTCTTCAGCAAGCTTAGCTGAGTCTTTAGGTAATCAATGCTCTTCTTAAAGCTGAAATCGGCATTCTGCCAAGACAGTTTTTTCTCAGGCCCTGCCCCTGGCCTCCTGTAGCTGCTGTACAATTTTGAATTGTTGAGGAGAGGTCCAAGTAAGGAGAGCAAAACTTTGTGCCTGCAGCATCCACCGTGGAAGGAAGCACCATTCAGCAGCATCACAGCCAGAGCCATACTGGTAACTTGAAGAATTCACATCCAGTAAGGTAATTAATGGATTGAAAGTTAATTTAACAACAAAACTTGCTGTAGTTAATCTTCACCTTTAATGAAAAAGAGAAAAGGTTATAAAAAATTATATACGGGATGCTTGTGAAATTATTTCACTTTTATAATCAATGCTAGCTAGAAATCCAAGTAACTGGAAAACAGAATGAAAAAAACCATCAGGAATGACACTTCCTCAGAGCTCGAGTTTACTTATTGACTTCCACCCTACGCTTTCCCCTCTCCCCATGGTGTGAAATCCCCATGCAAATAAGAAAACCCAAGGAAACTACTTCAAATAAAACTGAAAATAGAAAAGAAAATCAATTTCTCTTCATCCCTTCTACTCTAAATAAGTTTAGGTGTTATGGATGGATAACACCAGCAAAAACAACCCATGAAGGTTTCTAAAAGATGACACCTATATAGTTAAAAAGTTTTATTCCTGCACGAAAATCACAAATTCATAACAGGCAGATGCTGCTGCCACAGAGACAAACACGACAACCTCATCTGACACAGATGACAAGACTTTTCAAATACTAAGTACTGCAGCAGCCATACCACATTCTTCTTCCAAGTCATCCTCAATATATCTGTGTTAGGATTACAGAGACCTTTGCAAAGACCACAAAGTTTAACATGAAAGACTACAGTTCAATATGTTTTTTTTTTTTAATAAGGCTTCAGGAAAATCTCTGCTCAATGCTCTGTACAGAGGCTATTTTCTCTTACTAATGAAATTAAATTTTTTTTGTTTTTTATTTTTTCATGCCACAGAACAGAACAAAAAAATGATGCCACATGCATTCAACTTCTGTGAGCTTTTAAGAATGGACCCAGCCACCCCACCATGTCTTCTATATGTCACTTACCTTCCTTTACTCACTGTAAAATTTACTACTGTTATTCTCACACTGTAATTAAGTTATGCCTAAAGCGACATTGAAGTAGCTTTTAGAATTCACATTATGCTCTATCGTGCACTTCACACGATCGGAAGCAAGTTCGCGATCAAGACACCCTGTCTCCTCATTGCTTCACCCGAATACAAGAAGAGAACGGAGAATTTGAATGCATTTTGCTTTAGAGGGTCAGAGGGTCTCTGATCCTCGGCAAGGCTTCAGCCGCCCGTAGCTGTAGCGGAGCCCGGTGCACGGCCCGGCAGCTGCGACGCCTCTGCTTCCGCCACGGCCCCGCTTGCGCCGCACCGCGCCACGGCCTGGCCACCGGGCCGGATCCCGCCCGCACGACTGAGCCCGGCGGGCAGAGACGAGGCCAGGAGGGGAG
>WBNO01014101.1:29801-66970 GCA_013400575.1 Peucedramus taeniatus
TGGCGGGGGCTCTTTGCAGCGGGCCCGGTGCTCGGCGCCGGCGGGACGGAGGGGCGGTGGATGCTCCGGGGCGATGCTCCGGGCGCTCTGGCCCTGAGGAGGGGTTAGCGAGGCCCGGCTGCTAGCGGTCTGCTCACCTCGAGTAGTGGGGAAAGAGGCCCAAAGGGCTGGGCAACTTTTCCGTGCTACTTTGGTACGCCGGGCGAACAGCGTGTCAGGTCCCTGCCTTTCTGGCGGGCTCCCGCAGTGTTAATGCGTGTTCAAAGCCACCCTCTCAATCTTGGTCACTGCGCTGGGGAGCTCTGTTGATGGGAAACCAGCCTGTAGATGTAAGAACGGGTAGTATTTATTTATTTGTCATCAGAGCATCTCCCGGTGTTGTAAGTGCGATGTCTGGTGTGAGTTCAAGCGTGTCAGGGTTGCAAAGGGGGTGTCTCCCTCTTTGGAGCAGGCTGCTTTCAAAGATTCACCTTTCGGTGTAGCAGGTATTGATGGTGTGATTCCAGTGGTAAATAAAGACATTACAGGTGAAGTGTGTTACAGCTTGTATGGCAGTGCTTGCTCCGGGGAGAAGTTTGGCGGGTCGAATATACTGAAGCCGACATGTCTAGTGTAATTTATGTGTTGGACCTTCAGAGTTTTTAATATAGAAGCTGTTGCTATGTTGCAATAAAGAACCTTTCCAGACACACAAAAATACTTTTGCAGATTGGGACTTCAGAAAAATCAATCAGATACTCTGTTAAAACAAATACACTGGAGCTGATGTGGTTGATCTTGCATACCTTTAGAGTCCTTAGCACTGCCAACATCTGACTGTTAGTGTATCCATTTGATAGTTTTAGAACTTGAAAATGGGAGCTGCACTAGCTCTAGCATCAGTCAGACCATGGGAGTGATGGTGGTAGGAGTAACCACGTGGTTCTGCATCTGTTCCATCCCTCACTGGCAGCAGGCATCTGCAGCTGTACCTGAGTAGTTGGTGCTTCCCCCTCCACCTGGCTGTTTGTAGCAACTGTGACAGCAGGGAGGTGTGTGTGCAAAGATGAAGATCAGGGCAGGGAAGCCATGTTTTTGAGATGAGAGAATACTGACTTAAATGTTAAATACTGAGTAGTTTAAATGTTTGGCAGCTTCCTGTGGTATTCTAGGCTTGTTGAATCAAAGGGATAGCAGCCTTTTAAAGATAGTGTATTGGAAAACAGAACAAGTGTAGGCAGAAAGAAAGAAAATGGAATATGGCTTTAAAGTGGTGCTCCTCTTCAAGAGCTTCCCAAAGAGAAGCACTACTGAAGCTTCTTCAGGAGCTTCCAGAGATCTGTCAATTGTACAAATGTGCTATGTTGATGTTACAGGGCATCTTTAGAAAACAGTTGGTAAAATGCTGTTACTAATGAAAACGTTGTTTGTTGATAAGTAGGCAGACCATCAGTTTCTGCAGTGTTTATGTTCTCATTTGAGGTAGTAAATTGTAATCAATTTGTTGAGATAATCTTCCAGTTGTGACAACTAATGGAAACCAATCCAGCATCAACTTCCCAAGACTGCAGAAGTTGGTGTGGCTGTATTTCTACACACAGCTAAGATTCATCAGCCCCCGAGTAATGTTTCTGAGAATAAATTCTGTGTCCCGGACTGCAAAGACCATGAGACAGCTTCAGAAGTCTACTTTTGTAGAAGTACTTTGTACTATTGCTTGTGTCACCTGAACAAGTGATGAACAGCAGATGATGAGAGTATTTGAGAGCCATGTACTTCTTTGTGTGGGTGCATGTTGCCTGTTAAAGTGCTTCCTTTTGAGCAGAACAGCTCTACTTACTAAGTTTCACAGACTTTGAGCTTGGTTCCTGCTCTGTCTGTCCCAGCCTTTAAGTGCATTCTGGAGGGTGTGCCAGCAGTGAAAAGCGATTGAACAAGCTGACTGAATATTACCAACCATGATGTAAAGGAGATGCCTAAAGCATTTCCCCTTTAAAGTGTATAATTGAAAACATCTCTGTTGTTTAGGAGAAGAAGCTGCTGTCTACTGGTATTTGGTTTTTTAGGGCCGATGCTTCATGGTGTAGTTAGGGTGGTTTTGAATTATTACCCAATCCAAGTAAGACAAATCTGGACATGACTCTGAAAGTAATTTGTCTTACCTTGTTTATGCCAAGGAAGTAATGGTAGTAACAGTTACTTTTTATAGCTTGTTATCTTTAAAATACTTTTGTAGCATCCAGTATTAAAATTGTGTGTGCACATGTATATTTATGAAACATAAATAGACTTGTTCCTTAGTAGGTGGCAATAATTGTGCTACTGAGATGTGCTCAAGTATTGCAGAGAACCTGCATGTGCACTGACCTGAATTGTTAAAACTAATTATGACACTTTGAAATAAATGTGTGTGTTTTTACCCCAGGAGCTCCTGTCATTGGCCAAACGTAAACGCAGCGACTCTGAAGAAAAGGAACCACCTGTGAGCAAACCTACAGCATCTTCGGACTCCGAGACATCAGACAGTGATGATGAGGTGACTCTGTCATGTTATCAGTGACATTGCTATGGGTTATTCATCTGATCATACCTAAGCAGTGAAAGCGTATTTATCATACAGTATATTTAGCCTGCTGACTTCATAAAGTGGGACTGGCTGTCAATGAAGGAGATTGATGCAGACCCATTAAGGCCAGAGAATTTTTTTTTTAATGAATATGTTTTGAATTCTACTTGTATATGAAATAGTCTGTCTATAGAAAACATGACTGCCAGTTTAATCTCACGTTCATATGGTGTGGTGAGCTGCCTGCTTTAAACTAGTGTTTTTCCTGTGTCATGCTTGCTGTTGAAGTAGCAGTGAAGCTGCTAAAGCTGGATTCTGAATTCAGGGAGTGAGGTTTTCACCTTTTCCTAAGAGAAGGGTCAAGGCAGGTAGTACTGTTTCACAGGTAGTAAAACTGTTCTATTTATCTACTTTGATTCTCCAAGAACTGTGCTCTGAATTAGCTGCCTGGCCATTTGGACGTGCAACAGGGTGTGTTTTGATTGACATCTTTGAAGAAAGAGTTCGGCATTACTTTGTTGTAAGGTTTCTCAATTTCTTGTATAACAGTGCTTATCTGCTGGTTCTGTTTTTAGTATTTGTTCTTGGTACTACAGTCTAGAGCTGGTTAAAAGCCTATGCATCTAGAAATGAAAATGAAAAAAAAAAACTATTAGAACAGGCACTGACAAATGTTATACAGGTATTTGAGTAAAAGCAATTTCTGGAAAGCTTACAAATATTTTTGCACACTTTCTGCAAATTATAGAGAGGTGATTTATCCCACCTATTCTCAAAAATTTGACAGGGAGATGTTTGGTGTGGGTTTTTGTATTTTTTTTTTTCTTCTAAAGTAACAGTAAGGATTATCCATTGTGGCAACTTGCAGACTAACAGGGTGGGCCAGTGACAAACTATAAAGTATTGGTGTGTAGCAGAGTTCTTCTAGTAAGTGTGAAGAATGTGCAGTTTAATTTTCTTTCTGAGGCATTTTTTAAATAAATATGCTTGGAACTCTGTTCCAAACCAATCATTTTCTTAAAAAGAAGTGCTTCTTGTATATCTAATATACAATAATATTTAAGGCATAGAGACAGACAAAATTGTGAACAACCTAGATATATTAGGTTTCTTATTGAGGAGCTACTCAGTCTGTTGCCATGTGTGTTCAGATCTGCTGGCTCACAGTTTATTTATTCTAAGTTATGTGGAGACCAGCTTGTCTGGAAAAAGTAGACTTGGGTGTGGAGAGCATGTGGATGATAAAGCCTTCCTAAAGTTCTGTGTTTATCTCTAATAGCTGTCAGAATTTTAACTTGTATAATAAGTATGGTCTACCTTTCTGTTATGTGTAGAATGTGACAATATCTCTTCACAAATTTGCCCAGACCTTGCAGGTCAGCAGTGCTACTGTTGCACCCAGTGTGTCTGATACTCTTTCTAATCTGTGTATCATTTCAAGTGGATACTATGTTCTTTCTGACCTCCATGCAGCAAGAGGGAAAAGATTTAGAGAAGAGGTAATTAGGACACTTGCTTCTATTCCTGTGCCTGAAATATGCATTCTGAACTGCTGCTTGTCACAGCAGGATGAGCGGCTGGCTTACAACAGTTCTGCTTCTGCCAGTCATTCCCTTCTGTGCGTCCCTGGGCTTGACTACACTAGTGCTGCTGAGCAACTCAGGTTTTAATAAGTATTCTTGTGGTTGGTTTGAAGTTTGTTCAGCTTTGGGGGTTGGGATAGGGGGGCTCTAAAAGTTGAATTTGTATTATTTGGCTTCCTGTAAGGTGAAGACCTTGCGGCAAAAGCATGGAAATTGTTGCCCTGGACAAATGTGCCTGATCATACCCATGTGTTTCCACAGAGGTTTTTCAGTGTGCATGTCCTCTGTGATTCCTGGAAAGCACTAAATGTTCCAAGATTGGCACTATGTTGCATGTACAGGAAAGAAGCCTAAATCTCTATTGCAGAATGTAATGCAGCATGCTGCTTTCTTTTAGAGGGAGGAAAGTTTGTGGGGCATAAGGGAGAGAAAAACCTTTTGAAATTACTGAATAGCAGCCGGTACAAATCATGCTGCATCTCTACAATAGTGCCCAAGGGATGTCACTACATCTTTAATGTTATATTTTTGTGTATCAGTGAGAATGCGCTTCTCACCCAGATGCTGAATTTTGTAACACTTAAAGGACCTCTGTGGTCTGAATGAAATTTCCTAGCCACCAGACTGAAAGTGAGTTGCAGGCAATGAAATAGGAGGGATGCTCTGAACTGTCTTCTGGTGGGGCTGTGGCACATTCTTGACTGAATTACTATAGACTTTTGTTCAGAGAGCTGATGAATAGCAATGACTGCAGGGCTTTGCAATAAGGGGAGCTACCTTTGCAAAGAGATGTACTAATCCGGACACAGATGGCTCTTTTATCTGGTATGTGACCATGTCTGCTCAAGAGCTCACCATGTCAAACTGACAGCTTTTTGCATGTTCCCAGTTTGATGCTAGCCAGGTTACTGCTGGGGCTACCATGCCAGAGGTTTGTGTCCACAAGGTGTTCTAGTTACTGACTGAGGGCATTAGGTGGATGATGTTACTCAGTTGCAGGAGGTTAATTCTGGGCTTTTGCATTTACTTTTATTCTGGCATCTTTGCTTACAGTAAGATAATTCATTCTATTGTGTGAAGAGAGTGGATGACTTCTGCAACAACTTCACTGACAATGTTGATTAGACAGAAAGCCACAATGCTACAGGAGCTCCTGTTTGTTTCTCTTGAAAAGTACACTCATTCTATCATTCTAATGTCCGGAAGGCCCTAATTCTGCCTTTTAAAGCCTACAGGGTAAGGACAGAATATCCTTCCAGAACTAGAAAACTTATATAATTATGAGTACTTATCTGTTTATACCTTTTTTTACAAATGTACTAATTTGTTAGGGAGCTGTATAGCTGAAGATCTTGTCAAGAGTTATGGGACAAAGGAGGAGGTAAGCAGTAATCATGCAGCTATAGAAGAGATTAGTTTCAAGTAGCAGCCTAGAGGGTTTTTTGCCTCTTTGTATCCTTACTTTCCTTACTGCACTTCAGGTTAGAGCACTCCAGCAAAGCACAGATGAGCAGAATACTTCAGGTGTTCTTTCTGTTTTGGAGATGTCTTTTTGTGGTTTCAATACTGTAGAAATCACAGTACTGAATGTTGTCTTTTCCTGTGTACTTTTATTTTATAATACTGCTTAATTAAACCTTCAAGAGTGAGTGGGTTCTCCAGTCCTGTGAGGCCTTTACCATACATTTTTTTCAAGCTTAGGAAATTTGAAACAGGCCATGCTTTAATCTTCTTATACACAGCTTATAGACTGTCTGCTTTGTAACTTTGACTTTTCCTGGAAACAGTTTCCTTCAGCTATTAACGGGTGCAATAGTAAAGCTTTTCTCAAGGAAGAGAGGTGGTGTTACTTCCTCCGCTCCAAATAAAGTTCAAGTGCAAATCTGAATAGCACAAGCTAACTGTATAAAGGCTGGCACGTCCAAAGGAGTAATGTGAATAAGCTGTGGACAAAACTGGTGTAAAATTTAGTCTGTAAGTAACTTCTTTAAATTGCAAACCAGCATGGGGATAACTTCTTGGGATTTGATTTCTGTGAGCTTCTTGGAGCAGTACTTGAATGAAAAGGGTAGATCAGGTGTCTGGTGATACTTTGGCTCATGAAGCCTTCTTCAGCCAGTTCCTGGCAAAGCCTCTTCTGTGGCTTCCAAAGGTGTTTTCTTTATTTGCTTATTTCCTTTCCATTTTGGTGTTCACACCTAGAGTTTCCTCTTTGTATCTAAAATAGTTCTGAAAGTTTTCTGATTGCTGGGGTTGTCATCATTAGTGTTTGAGGTGTTTGAATAACAGGTGTAGATCCTGAAAGGCAGGATAAATAACAGGGGCTTTTTATTTACTATTTAGTTTTGAAAGTAGTGGTAGAGAGCATTTTCCTCCTTGAAGGTCTTGGAGTGCTGTCTGTAGAGTTTTCCAAGCTTTGAGAAAGCCTGAAGACAGTAAAAATACTGCCTTATTTTCATATCTGCACTTCCTGCTGTTGAGTTCATTCAGGCTGAGACTGTAGTTTCATGGCTTGGCTGGTGGACTGCCTTATTTTTTTCCTGTATGAATGCACGAAAGTTTGTAAGCTGAGCTGATGTTACCTACCTTGGTGCACTTAAATGCAATGACAACAGGACAACTGAATTTTATCTGGCCTCGGAAAGGAACACATTGGTAAGGGACTTATTTTGCTTTGATGTTGTGGCTTGTAGTTTGCATTTTGCTTATAAAGCCATTGGATGGGGCAGGAGGGAAGGATATGGCAAGACAGGCTGGCAACCTTACTTGTGCATCTCTGGCTTAATAAGGGGTTAAAAAAAGCTGGGAGAACACCTATTTGCAAATTAAAATCTCAGTGTGTAATGCATTTAGGTACTGTGTGAATAGAAGGAAACAGCAACTTTCTGAGCAGTAAAACAGTTCTGCACTCTGAGCTCACTTCAGGTATGGGATTTTTTTTCTTTTTTCTTTTTTATCTCCACGATCTCATTTCATCTCCCTACTGGAAATATGTTCCAGGTTTGCTGAGCTATAAATTATTTTCTTAAATCACTTTGTGTAGTTGTTTTTTTAGAAACTGACTTATAAATCTAGGTAATTTCTAATGTGGTGGGTTGGGTTTTTTTTTTTCCCTAAGTCCATTCTGGTTACTGTGGCTTAATTTGGACTTTTTAGAATCAAAGAATCATTTAGGTTGACGAGGACCTTTAGGACCATCAGTTCCAACTGTTTCCTGGAGGAAATATGCAAGCTTTTAGCACTGTGAACCTGGGCAGCAAGAGTCAAATTCAAAAGGCTCTTCTGGCTGCTTCTTGTGAGAGAGCTATAAAGCTCTGTTGTTTGGTAGTACCAAACAATAAGCAGCAAGCCCCGTTGCAGTACACTTCTGCAGGGGTTTATTAACTTGCTGTGTCTGGAAGCATGGAGGGTTCCAGATGGTGGCCGAGGAGGCAGCGGTGAATGGAGGGGCTGTTCCCAAGAGGCATTACAGTCATGGGAAGCATGTGAGAGACATTGACTGGTGCTGCCTGACTGCAGTGTGGAAGAGGGGACCTGGAGAAACTGCAGTAGAGGACAGATTTTGGGAAGTGATTATTGTTTGGAGTTAAGGAAAAAGAGCAAAGAAATGTTTCTGACTATAACTGAGTGCATTTTCACTTGATGTTGCATGTGAACATGTTGCATTTTTTATTTCGGCTGGTGTGTTGGAGCATGAGGAAGGGACTCAAGACTTTGGCTTTCCAGTATTTCCTTCCCTCTCCCTCCTAGACCAGCTAATCTCTTGTGTCCTCCTCTGTTGCAAGAAGAAATTCATGTTGGCCACTCTGTCTGAGCAGTGCAGATAGGTCATTGATTGTCCAAATGACAACTGCAACAGTGTCCAAACACAGAGCACTTTGTGAGCCTAAGAGTCTTGTGCTGTGTCCTGGTTTTGAGTGGTCCAAGATTTGCCCTAACTCTTGTCTTGCCCTGTAGCTGTTCTGGGAATAACCAGGCATTCATGAGAGATTGAGGTAACTGAATAAGCCCAGAAGCAGCTGAGTTGGGTAAGAATTTGGCTTTGTGACAGCACTGAAATTGGGAGGTGGACATAGAGGTCACTTGCATAAACAAAAGTGAGATGAAGTGTTATCTCCAGGGTGAAATAGAAACCAAGGCACCCTTTCCTAGATTAGAGAGCAGATTTTTTAATTACCTTGTCCTGTGTTGGTTTGTTTGGGTGCTTTTTGGTTTTGGTGGTGTGTTTTTTTGTTTGTGGTTTTTTTGTTTTTGTTTTGGGGTTTTTTGGTCTTTTTTTTTGTTCTTGTTTATTTGTGTGGGTTTGGGATTTTTGTTGTTTGGGTGGGGCTTTTTTTTGTTTTGTGTTTCTTTGTTTGGGGTTGTTTTTTTCTTTTCCTGTACCAAGTGTATGTCACGTAGGTTTCTTTTCAGTCCTGTCTTCCTGGTCACAGGTTTTCTCCACAATTCTACTAGTGAGTTAAAAGCTGAAAACAGTGATATGTAACACATGTATGTACAGCTATTAAACATTTTATTCACTGAAGTCCTGCTGGTTTTTATCTGATCTTAGCTTCTTTCATCTCAGCATGACCTCTCAAGGTCTTGATATAACTGTGCTGTCTACTGTGGCTTTCTGTGTGCTGCTTCCTTGCTGTGCAGCATGCTGACATGAGGTATAATTCAGCATTAGAACACTGAAAAGAAGTGGCAGAGCTCTGAGAGGGAGGCACCTCTGCATCACTGCTAAACACTGAGATTCACTTTTCTTGCTGTTGTGTCTTCTCTGGTATGCTGGCAGTAGGTGAGTGTTTGAGCAAATAGCAAAAACACACTTTTCTGTTCATCTGGGAGATGATTCCTTAATGCTGAGATTTGAGTAGGTTTAGACAGAGTGCAAGCTTGTTCTTAACTAATTTATATGAGCAGGGTAACCAGAAATAATATTAGCAATATTGTAACACTGAACAAGTAAAATATTAGTGCTGAAGCCAGTAAAAACTTCAGTACAAGCTCAGGCTGGTGTAAAGTCAGAAGCTTTCTGTGCAGTTTCTCACCTGTCCTATGGACCATAACAGACTCTGAGGTATCTGCATAGGGTATGAATTGCAAAGCTCACCACTGTACTTTTACCTCAGGAAAAAAACAAAACCAGCTTTTGCATTGACAGAGACTTTGGAATACTCTGATGGTGCCTAAAGAACATGATAAAGCATTTGGTAATATGGAAAGTACAAGGTTGGGTGTGAGAGTAATCAAAACCTGGGAAATTCCAAAGGTATTTGTTCAGATATTGTTAGATTAGGTAGTAGCTTATAACTACTTGGTTGAGTTTCATTTAGAGTAATTGAACACCAGGGTTCTCTGAGGATGGTGTCTTATTGGGCAGAACAATTTTTCAGATTTGATGGAATGATTACTGCCTGCAAAGACAGACTTGATTCATCCCCCAGGATAGAGTGATTGGGTAAGAAGCATGAAGTCTGTATGTGTTTGAGGTCAAATTTAAGGTGGTTTCTTTTCCACTTAGAGTAGTTTTGAGTGCAAGATCTCAGTTATGCACAATTGTATTTGCTCACTTGTATTATGACTGGTATTTTAAGACTGCATTTTAAACCAGATGGTGATGTGCATTAAGGATGAGAATATTATACAGGTATTTAGATGATTTCTGTGTATATATATATAACTAAAGCCTGTTATATTCCTGAGGGTCTCATCTGGAGAATTTCTAGGAAGAGATGGTGAAGTGCAAAATACTATAAAGCCTTTAAGCAATATATGGGCAGTCTTTATTGCTTCTATTCTCTTCTGGCTTTATCCAGGTAGTTGGAACAATGTAAAAATTCTATTAGGAAATCACACTGTAAGGTAAATACTAGTTCTTCTGGGACTTAAGGATTTAAAATGTCTGTCTGTGTATGTCTGGTGGTGCAAGTCCTGTTCTTGGAATCTGTGGTCTAAATTAACTGAAAATATGACATTAAAAGAAAATTAAAATTAGGACCTGATACTGTATTTTTTTTCCTTTTTTTTTTCCTGACTTCTGTGATTCTGATTTGATTCTACTTTGTGTACATAGTGGGTAGTGCCACCACCTGCGTCTATGAGTGCACTGTTGGCTTGTTGCACAGCAATACAGACACTGTGTACTTTTGGTAAAAATGAGGTTTTGAAAAGGCTGTCGTGTATAATTGGTGTCCTTCATGAAATGTAAAATCTTTTCCTGGTTAAACTAGTTCTGGAAAAACATCAGTTGCCTCTGTTTAATAGTAAACGGAAGCTAATTTTTACAAACACATTGGACAGATTTTTAAAAATTATTTTCTTAAGGAAATATTTTCAATACCTCCTTGCTTGGCAGATATTGCCAACTTTGAAGTCTTCATTATCTTTTAAAAGCAGTGACCTACCAACTGTTAAAACTGGTTTCTTTTTTTTTCAAAGAAAAAACTTCAACCAACCACACAACACTCTACTCCCAAAAACCTTGCAAAAGGCTCTCCTTTACCTGATAAGTTTCCTATTGGCTTCTCTTTTTTTTCCTCTTCTTTACACTTGTATGATTTTTTTGCTGTCAGGTATTGGGATATTTCTCAGCTGGTTTTACTCCAGTGTTCTGGAGAAGAGAGAAGAGAGTGATGTTTGTGTCTCATGATCCCTTTCTTGGTTCTTTCCTTACAGTGGACTGTTGGAGGCTCTAAAAACAAAAAAAAGGGAAAAGCGGGTAAGGCAGAGAAGAAAGGAGCCATGAAGAGACAGATGAACAAAGCTGCCTCTTCCGGCAGCTCAGATAAAGACAGCTCGGCTGAGAGCTCGGCACCTGAAGAGGGTAAGATAACACATATGCATTTATTTAGTGTGGTTCCAAGGAAACTTATCTGTTGTGCACCCTGAAGAAAAATATTGCATGGTGATGTTGAAGACCATCTTCAAAGACTTTTTGTTGTGTAACTTACAGTCAGGGTAACTTTTAAATTTACTGTGGCTTAAAGTAATTCAGTGTAGCATTGCTGTGAGCACTCCATTACAACTGCAAACTAAATGCTGTTTCAACTGAGGAGTGAATGATATTTCATTGCTTGAGTTTCTCCTGGAAAATTCCTTGCATCCTTCTAGCGTGTCCTATCTACCCATGTCGGTAGCATTTTTGATTCTTATTGACGTATATCCCAAACTTCTTGTGATAACAAAGGGAAAGGTGCATAGTGTTTGTGATGCAAACAGGAGCTTATCTTGCATGCATTTGCTCTGAATTGGAATTCTTGCACATTTATACCGACATAGAAGAAGAAAAATAATTTTATAACTTTGTCAGAATTTTTTACAGGAATGTTGAATACATTTCAATGCTGGGCAAACTTTCTGTCTTCTGTTTTCATCATGTCCATGAAGATTTGTAGTTGCTTACTTGTGATTTCCATTGATACTAAAAAAGGAAGTTAATAAAGTTATATGAAGGAGCTTACAGTTTTAAGTATACCAAGCACGGCAGATACAGACAAATGAGTGACTGCACCTGTATATATCAGTGCTTACAAATCAAGGTTTTTCACAGTGTGAGCTTGCAAAGCTGGAAGTTTCTAGAAATACTAATACCTGAATGGAAGTGAAAGAAGGAGTCCTAATGGCCTGCTTTCATAATTCAATGTAATTTAGTCAATTAGGTGAGATAATCAAAGCTCTTGGGTTTGGATCAAGTTTAAAGGTGGTATTACCTAATACTATTGGGGAGTCAGCTGTTCCCTAAACCCCTGTGTAGCTGGGAGGGCTTGTTACAGTAACAGGGCTAGTGTCAGGGTGTTGCCAGCCCTAAGGGTATTGGTTTCAACTTTATCTCCTGGTGTAACAATTCATAGTGTTGCCGTCTTCACATGACTAATTGTGGTTCTTCAGGTGGCTGTAATGATTCGGTTAATGTGCAATTCTGTGGTGGTTGATCATGGTGTTTGAGATGTGTGCACACAAATTCATGGCTGTATAAGCAACTTGTCAGGGGCAAAAGCATAGAGGCATGGAAATCTAACTTTAGGACTGCAACACATAGCTAAAAGACCTTTTAAATTTGTTTGTTCTACTAAGAGTTTTTAATTATAACCCAATTTGTGTTCAGATGTAATACCACTCATTTTATAATTTTTTACCATACATATATTATGGTAATTTAAACCTGGCCTTAATTTTCATTATATGAATGTTTTTAGTGTAGTGGAAGACGAGTGTAAAATTAATTCATGTTATCTCTTGCTAATATGCTATAATGAAGTGGTTGGGCTTTGCCCCAGCTGAATCTCACTACCTTTTTTTGATTTAGGAGAAGTCTCTGACTCAGAAAGCAACAGCTCCTCATCTAGCTCAGATTCAGATTCTTCATCTGAAGATGAGGAATTCCATGATGGCTATGGAGAAGACCTGATGGGAGATGAAGAAGACCGAGCTCGACTGGAACAAATGACGGAAAAGGAGAGAGAGCAGGAACTGTTTAACCGAATAGAGAAGAGAGAAGTGCTAAAGAGAAGGTGAATTTTGTATCTGTTGATATTTGGTAGCAAATTCTTAAAGGCTGCATAGGGAGTATGCTGGCTGTGCTCTTTCATTTAAGGTCCAAGCATTCACAACTGTTAAGTGAGTTAAGCTTGATTATATATTTTTTGTAACTAAACTGTCCCTGTAGTAGTTAAGAAAAACATAGTGGGAGTTCTGCATATTCTTGTAGAAGATAGTATCTAAAAGTTTCTCAGTTGTTGAATATGCAGGGTTCTATCGGCTACCCTTGTAGTTATGTTATTGCTCCATAGGTTAGATGCCAGACAGTCAGAAGGCCTGCTTTTTCTTCATCTTTTTTGTATTAACTGTCATGTGCTGATGCTTTGGAAAAAGGCAAACAAAAGCATAAGGTGTACATGAGTTTCTGGAATTTTTCAGAAAACCATGGTGAAGCACAGATCAGTGTTAGGGTTACCTGTATATAGGTGTGAAACTGGTTTGGGCCCATAATAGAAGATAGAGATACTGAAGTAGTGAAGAGTGGTGTTAAATATATAATTTTCAAGGAATCTTTTGTGGATTTCTACCTTATGTACTGTTGTTTTGTTGTTTGTCTGTAGCTGTGACACTGTCCAGTCAGGCAGCTTCTTTATAATAAAGGTATTTTACTTCCCATGTGTCTTAGTCAAAAGGATTTGGCACGTATGGGACAAGGTTTCTCGAGTTTCTTTCTTGTTTAGTGCCTTCTCTTTTCTCACTTGCTGAGAAATTTCCGTAGAGGACTGACATCTGTTGAGTAAATCATGTCAATACAAGCGACTTCCAAACTGTGTTTGTCCAAGCCATAGCTATAGCACTGGCTGCTGCCTTGATTTTAACACCACATTCAGAATCTTACGTGGTTTGCTGCTCTCCTCAAAGGGATCAGAATGATTGTAAGTTTAGATTTAGATCATGTAAAAGGACATAGTATCTTTCAAATTTTACTCTCTATTTCATGGTAACTGAATGTTTCTGTTTTAGAATGAATGCTGGAGAATACTTGATACAAGCAAGCTAAACAATCAAAGCTTGAGTTACTGATTTAATCTTAAATGAATTTGTGTTGGTCTGTGTAAAGTCTTGGCAGTTAGAAGTAAGGGGGTGGTGGGGTAGTCATTTAAATTTATGATAAGTTGAAGCTTTCAGAAGCTCTTTGTATGCTCATTATGCTGTGAGTTCATTTGGATTACAGCAGACATTGCATCTGATAAAATGCCTGTGCCTTGTGTGTCATGCTTCATGTTAAAGGCATAAAGGGCAGTGAGCTCATCTGACACTTCAGTTTGTTGTCTACAAAATCCAGGTGTAAAGGACTGAAGAAGAATGGACTGTATAATGTGCCTGTGGATAACACATTTTGAATTTCAGTTATTCAAAGTTATTTTTTTTCTTGTATATGTCCATATGCAGACTTTACTAAAGCAATGACCAGTCCAGGATGCAGTAGAATCTCAGTAATGGGCCTGTTCCATTGAAATTACTACTCTTCTGAATTCAGTGGCTGAAAATAAGTCATAAGGGTGATAAATTTCATGAAGGTAGACATGGAAGTGCCTAAATTCTTCTGCAGAAACTGAGTCTGATGAGAATTCAGCTGCTGAAGGAGGATTCGAAACGTTGCAGTCATTCTTATACAGACCAGTGCCAGTAAAAAGGTGAAGTTTAAGCATGAAAAAGTTAGCATGATAGTGGCTTTAAAGAAAAAAAATCTTTAGCTCTTTAGGTTCAAATGATGTGAAATAGCCACATGATTTTAGAGTTAGAGGCAGCATGCAATGATCACTGCACTGGCAAAGAGGAAGGTGGAGTAAGGGCATATTTCTGTGGAATAGTAATTTCTACATGGTCTCATCAACCGTTTAGGTTAGCTCTCTGTAGGACTGCACTTGGTGTGCTCAGCTTTTCTTCACTTTTTTTTCTTGGGGATGGGAATAGGGGACAGGATAACATAAAAGGGACAAGCAGTTGAAGTGTTCCTTGCAGCCTAATAGCAATTGGGATAGCATCTGAGCAATCCTTTGCTCTCTCAGGAAGAGCATTCTTTCATACATTCTTTTTGTTCCAATAACTTCTACTAGATTTGAAATCAAGAAAAAACTAAAAACAGCAAAAAAGAAAGAAAAGAAAGAGAAAAAGAAAAAGCAAGAGGAAGAGCAGGAGAAGAAAAAACTCACACAGATCCAAGAATCCCAGGTAGGAAATGAAACTGTTCTTGGTAATAAACCCTTTTCCCTTGGCGAAGGGAGATGGGATATGGCCTCTCTACCCCCAGTATTTTCCCTTAATGTCAAACGGTGCAGTAAGCAGATCCGAATTTAGTTAATTTATATGCTCAAGCTATCTTCTGTTTTTCCAGTTCATTTAAAGAAGTTAACATCTTTGACCTATTAAGGGGTGCACTGATACTACTTTAATGAAAAATACAAAGTTGCAGCTATGTCTAGAGTTGCTGTGATAGCCCTCCCACATGAGAAAAGGAAAGCAGTCTTTTACAGTTCCTTTAGCCAAACTTCTGTCGTTGTCTGAAACATTCCATACATGCTCTTCTTGAAACGTTTGAGAGAGCAGACCAAAAACTGCTCCTCTGTCGTATTAATTATTTTGCATGCACATACATACAGTGGCAAAAAGGCTTGCTTTCTTCTGACAGGGATGTCAAGGAAAAGCTTGAACGCCAGGGGGAGCAGAAGTAGTTCTATAGTTCTTCCGCCTCCAGTAAAAAGAGGACAACACTAGTTTTTGAGACCAGGCCTCTGTAACTGAACTGTAGTTTCAAATACTGAAGATCCTGCCATTAATATAGAGTCAGGGCAGATAGGCTCCCAGAGCGGGATGGGATTCATCTTGTCTAACTTCAGCCATCTAAGAACCAGTTGATTGTTTACACTTTTTGTTGCCTATTGTTTTGTGCAATGGAAGAGGGCATGTTCAGCTGACAATTCACTGTGTTATTTTCTAAAGAAACAGATGTTTAACATCTAAAATCAAATTAGGTGAGATGAGTTTTCCCTTAGGCACACATTGAGTGGAATGAATCACATTTCCCTACTCCTTCAACTCCATATATATACATGCATGTATACTTTAATAGTCCATTAGTAATACACAAAGTGTACTTGCAAATACATGTATGCATGTGTAAAAGGATCTTATTTAGAGTAATTTTACAATGCCTTGCAGAAATTACTTCAACTTAGCTCAAATGACTGTCTTTTATGCTTATTATAGAGGCTGCTTTCTCTATAGAGATAGACCTGTTAGAAATGAAAAACACAAGAGGACTTAAAACATTTAAGATTTGGATCCATCTTGCAGATTTTACTAGCAACTTTATTTCTGCTTTAAGTATTTTTAAAATAACTTTTCTCTTTGCTACTAAATGAAAATTAGTGCTTTGATTTGGCCTTGCAGAAGCAGCAAATGAGAATATTCATCCAGTTTTTCCTCATTACATGTTATTTACTGAATTACTTCTGTTTTATTTCTCTAGTCCTTTTTTAACTTAAGGGAGGAATTTTGAGACTAAGACTTGGTGGCAGAAATGTTGAACTATGAATATGTTAATTATTTTTTATATGAAGCAGAATAAAGAAATATGCTCCAGATTGATTTCCCTCTCTAGGTCCCATAAAAAATGAACTGAAAAAACTGATTTCAAAAAGGAGTATGTTAGTAATTTCTGTTTAAAAAATTTTCAAAGTATGCAAACAAATCTTTGTTTTAATGCTTTTCAACTTAAGGATTTATGGTGTTGGGGGATTTTGTGTACATGTTCTTAGGTCATGTCACATAACAAAGAGCGGAGATCAAAGCGAGATGAAAAGCTAGACAAGAAATCTCAGGCAATGGAGGAGCTAAAAGCAGAAAGAGAGAAAAGGAAGAACAGAACAGGTATGGAAGGATGTTGTTATTGCTACAGTTTTTGGGGCATTATTGCAGCTTTCTGAAAGCACTGCTTCCTGTTTCAAATTAATGCAACAATCCTACACCTTGGAATGAGTAAATTTCATGTCTGTGTTTTCCTTGGTCTTTGCCCAACTTGACCACCTAGGGTGATATTGGGCAACCACTGTCGTGGTATTCCTCATCCCTACCCCTCCCTGGAGTGGTCTAAAAACAGAACTTTCATCGCAGTCCACTGAATGGCTCTTAGTAAGGTTTAGTTAATGTATCTGAATTGATCACTTAGATTCAGGTTTTTAATCTCTGAATCATTCAAACTCCTGCTTACTGTACTTGTGATACCCTGTCGACATTTGCGTGTTTCTTCACTGGCACATCATCTTGTCCATCTTGCCACTGACTTTTGACACAACTTTTTTTTTTTTTACTCTACTGGATTTTCTTGTGATACTCTCCAAACATGAGTTTGTTGTTTTTTTTTTTTTCCTTATAAAATAATAATGAGTTGTCTGATCATAGTAGTTTTTTTCTTGTATATCCAGTTGTTATACCCATCTTGAATTCCTATGTGCAGTCAAGTTGGGAGACTGAAAATAAGTACAACTGAGGTTTATGATGATTTTAAATACTTTATGTATATGCAAAGAGAGAAGTCAATGAAGTGCACAGCTTACTAGTGGATTTGAACATGTGCCACTTAGTATCTAGTGTAAAATTAATACCTGTCTGCCTCTTGGATTTTTCTTAAAGCAATTAAGATTCAGCTCTTATAGGGAAGCATTTCATAAAATATTTATAGCTTGGTTTTCCTTTTTCTCTCTCCTTCCCCCAGCTGAATTGCTTGCAAAAAAACAGCCATTAAAAACTAGTGAAGTATACTCTGATGATGAAGAGGAGGAGGAGGATGATAAGTCTAGTGAGAAAAGTGATCGCTCATCCAGATCGTCATCCTCTGATGAAGAGGAAGAGTAAGTAGTAAACACTGGGCTATGATTACTTTTAAGTATGTTCAAAAATAGAGATCTACTTTAGGTAGACACATGCTGTTTTAGAGGATTGTTGGGGGCAGTTCAGTGTCTCTAAAGTGTTTTTGCCTCTGGGCACAATTGCATTCATCAGATTTGAGTTCTTGGCACTATATCGTGGTTCATAGAACTTGTTTACCTTGGGTAGGTTTGCACTTTCAGTTCCCAGCTGTCAGGTTTAGCCCAAATTACACTGTTGCTTACTGATTTGTTTAGTCCTGCAGTTCAGCAGCTGCAGAATTCTAGCATATATCTGGGCAGATACATGCGCTTGGCTTATCTATTGACTAAAGCAATAGTCTATAAACTTTGTTGGTGTGTTTCTTTCTGCTTTCTGGTAGCAGAGACAGTGCTTAATAAGTAGGACTTCACATTAAGCCTTTCTCATGAATGCTAAATTCACACATCTACAGTCAACTAGTGCATGATGAATCATTCCTTTTCCTAGTAATTTAAATAGTTCTCATGCTGCACCTTACTCAGGACCCCCTTTTTGGGTTTAGATTACATCTCTACTTTTTTCTTTATTCCTTCTCACCTTTCCCAAATCAGGAAAGAAGAAATTCCTCCCAAGTCCCAGCCAGTGTCCTTACCTGAAGAACTGAACCGAGTACGGTTGTCACGGCACAAGCTGGAACGCTGGTGTCACATGCCCTTCTTTGCCAAGACAGTCACTGGCTGCTTTGTCCGTATTGGCATTGGCAATCACAACAGTAAACCTGTTTATCGGGTGAGTTCAGCTCTGAGGGATTTAGTTCTTTTTTGTGTGCTGCAATAAAATATTTGCAGCTTATCAGGTCTCAGGTACCGGTGACTGTTTGACTGATAAAAAAAGATTGCTTATAACCAGAAAATGTAATTGCTGCCAAGGAGCTGGAGGAGACTGGTTTAATAATAAATAAATCTATGTGACTGCCTAGGGGAGGAGATAAATTTAGTGAGAGAGAGGGAGCAGTAACATAGCCTGATCTTCCAGTTTTGATTCATGTTGTCTTGTCATTTGTATTGCAAACTAGAGTTCAGACCTGGCTTAGACCAAGTAAGGATGAGTAAGTTTCATTCCTTATTTCTAGGACTGTTCCCAAGTTATTTTGTGGTCTTGACTCTTTTTTTACAAAGTTTCTAGTACACCAGTGTGCTTTCAGAAGAGACTGTGATTGAGAACAGTTTTGTTTTTCTCTTTCATTGCTGTAATCATAGGATACAATAATAGTCTCTAAAATTGCCTTAAAAAGGCCTCCAGAAGGGCTGTGTTTAGTATGTGAACAGCAATAGTGTATTTCATTTGAAACATATGTTAACCCAAACCAACATTATTTGAGAAGGAAGTAGGAAAGGTAGGAGAGTGTACACTATTTGATCCAGAAAGCAGAGCTGAGAAGATACGAAAACTGCATCAGGCATTCAGATGGTATAATTTATTAACTCAATTATGTATGAAGCAACTCATTCAGTACCTGATAGTGTATACTGAACAGTCTTGCTTTCCTTGGCCTGGTTAGAATTGTTAGCTAGATTAAGGTTTTTTATGTCTAGTGACAAGGCTTGAATATGCCAGATACATTCCAGGAACATGGAAAAAAACCTCTCTCGCATCCTTCTCTTACATTTTACTCTGTGATACAGGTTGCTGAAATAACTGGTGTGGTAGAGACTGCAAAGGTTTACCAGCTTGGTGGCACACGGACAAACAAAGGACTACAGTTGCGGTAAGATACTAAAGGAATCCTCTTTATCTGATAAATCAGTGTCCTTTTCATAGCAAATAATGTTCTGTGTGGGATTTGGGGTGAGAACTGAAAAGTAGACTGAGCCTTGTCATGTTACTTAATGCTAGAATGTTTGGGTTTGGTTTATTTGGTTTTTTCCTCCTTGTGTGTAATGGAAATTATAAAATACCTCAGCAATTTCATGCAGGGAGTTATGATTATGTTGACATGTGGTTGTTTATTTTTGGTCTTCTTTAATCAGTTTACACATATAGATGCAATGTCACACTTTACACCATCACAAGGGGATATTTTACATTTTATTGTTGCAGGCATGGCAGTGATTCACGTGTGTTTCGCTTGGAGTTTGTCTCAAATCAGGAATTTACTGAAAGTGAATTTATGAAGTGGAAGGAAGCAGTAAGTTTGCCAGACTTCAGTTTCTTCTTAGCAGCCTTCTGCCAAGCATACTTTAAGTGGAAAGTAACTCTGTCTTGTGTTTAGATGTTCTCTGCTGGAATGCAGCTACCCACACTAGATGAGATAAACAAGAAGGAAGTGTCCATCAAAGAAGCCCTCAACTACAAGTTTAATGATCAGGACATTGAAGAGGTAAATGATGCATTATAGTGAAGCTATGTCAGTGCTTAAAAGTGATAGGAACTCATGCACTTGCAGTTACAAAGCAAAATGATCATGGTATTTGCTTTCCAAGAAGGAAATAAAAGGCTCAAAAGGAAGTTTCATAACTGGATAGAGTAGCTTGGTGATCCTGCTGTTGTTTTGTATTCACTCATTTTCTTCATCATTTGTGTCCTGTTATCTCCTCTTGAACTTGTGTTGTGCATCTCTGACCGCTTGAGTATGGCAACTTAATTTTCAGGTTCTGTAAAACTTGACAGCCACATGGTAGTTGCATTTATCAGGTTTTGCAGTTTTGGACTTGCTTGGTACCGACCAAAGGTGATTAGCATCAGGTTTTTGTAGGTAGTGAGGAGAATGGAGCTGTAACTCGTTACCAAAGGCACAACCTAAAAAACAGAACCATCAGATCATACATCAAATTCAGTGGCAATAAATAAATTTCTTAGGTGATACTCATCTGTTGCTTCTAATGTCCAAGTACTGAAATAGAGACTTCATATTTACATATTCGTTTTGTTTCCTCTGCATCTTACAGATTGTGAAAGAGAAGGAAAGGTTCAGAAAAGCACCTCCAAATTATGCCATGAAGAAAACTCAGCTATTAAAGGAGAAGGTGAGAGATGAGATGATGCGTGCAAGCTTAATGCAGTCTTTGATTTCAAAGAACTGGAGCTCATCTGGATTGGCAGTAGTCAGCAGTAGGTTCAACTTCAACTGTGCAACTGGAAGTTCTCAAGGTTCATTGCTGGGATCATAATACTCAGAATCCAGTCAGCTATTGCTCTCTTTTTTTTAGGGGCAATTGCCAATAATTTTAGCTGTTTCTTCTTGTGTTTGTTAAACAAGGTCTTAAACTGGTCTGCCTCAGAAACTTTTCCTTTTTTCTTAGTTTTTTCTTTTTCTTTTTGGGTTTTTTGGGTCCATTTTGTTGTTGTTTTTTGTTTTGGTTTTGTTTGGTTTTGGTTTTAGAGTACCTCATAATAATGTTTGAAAGTTGATCTCCTCTTCATATTTTAAGATAGGAAAACCAGAAGTTGTGTTTCATTATTTTTTATTCAGGGGTAACTGAATTCTCACTTTATGCCTGGTAATTTCTATTGAAAAAAAAGAAGTGGCTGAAAAGTTTACTTGCCACAAACTGTTTTTACCTGTAGTCTTCCTGGAAAGAGTATACCTAACAGTGCATAAAAGCCAAAGCCAAGAAGTGAAGTAAAGGAGCAGTCTTAAGTATCTCTGAAGATAGGACTGCATGAATAGAACCAAAATTTGTTTGTCTTTCTCGAGACATTAAAGCTTCATATACAGTAAAACCCAATAGTTTGTATTAATATATATTTCTTGGTTCCTTGGTTTAACTGTATTTTTGTGGTCACTATTTTACTATACACGAACATGTAAACTAGGTTCCCGTCACAGGGAGTGCAGTTGCTTTTTGTTGTCACCAGGTGGCACAAAAAGCTGTTGTTGTGCATCAGGGGATTCTCCCCTCTCTGAAGTAAATGGCAACTGGCGGTTGTGGAAAGAATTATTTTCCTAATGTGCTAAATGGGGATGTTAAATTTTAATAAAACTTGTAACTTAAGTCATCTAACTGACCTGTCCTCCTCATGCTGGGACTGGTGTTCCTACATCCTCCTTAGTGTAAGGGTTTTCAGAGTTCTTCAGAATAAGAAATCCAGTTTTGCCTTGAGCTGTAAGGAAAGTGTAGCTCTTTGTTGTACTCTTACCATGCAGGGAAGAACATTCACAACTGGAGTAGGGTTGGTTGACTGATTCGTGGATGTATCCATTGTCTCTCTGACTAATTCTGAGTAGAGAGTAGTGCCTAATGAGTTACTGTTTGGTTGAAGGCTATGGCTGAGGACTTGGGGGACCAAGATAAGGCCAAGCAGATTCAAGATCAGCTTAATGAACTTGAAGAGAGGGCAGAGGCACTGGATCGTCAACGAACAAAAAATATTTCTGCAATCAGGTAAGAAGCAGATGCTGGGAATTTTCTTTCTTAAATAGTGTCAAACAATATTTTAAAAAGAGAAACTAATGCATTAACAAATTAACTGCAGGATTTTGTTTCTTTTTTCCTGTACAGTGTGTTAATGTGTATTGTAATGGCTCTGTTAGTGCTTGTCTATCTTCCCTTTCTTGTATTTGTCATGCAGTTATAACTGTCAAAAATGTAAACTCTCTTCTATATATCCCAGGGGTCAGTTGCGTTGCAATAAGAGTAATTTGTGGTCAGGATGAAGCTGCAAGAATGCTTTCAGCTGTTTTGCTGTGTAGGGACTGATAAATGACAGTCATTTTCTTTTTCTTTCCCCCACCCTCCTTTTTTTTCCATTCTGCAGTTACATCAACCAGAGAAATAGAGAGTGGAATATCGTTGAGTCTGAGAAGGCTCTTGTGGTAAATAGTGTTGAATTAATACTTTTCTGCAAATAGAGATGAAATGATGCAAAGAGGGATAATTGCATGGCAAAGTCACTAATTTTTTTAAATTATCTGTAAAATCTTTCATATAGCCAAATGACATGATTTGAAAGCACATTGCTTTATCCTTTTGCTCAATTCAGTTATCAGCAGATTAGCCACTTTTAGAGTGACTTAATGCTTTTTATATGGGAAAGAAAATAAATCTCCTCGTAAAGGAGACTTCAGATAATAAAACAGAAGGAGATATTTGGTTTTTTGTAGTTACATTTCTATTAAGGAAGAGTTAAGCTTGTTAACAAATGCTTAAGCATTAACCGTCCTGAGAGTTGTGTGCCTACTCTCTGTTGTTGCATGCAATAAGGACAGTTTTGTCCTGTGAAGCGCAGGACGATGGGTGCATGAAAATCTTTCTAATCTGTAATGTTGTTGCTGGTTTTTCTCTGATCTTGGTATTGTATATAGCAGATGAGTAATTGCATGGGGGGGGGCTGTGGGAGAATTTAAAAGCGTGCAAGTAGCAAACTCTGCAAAACCATGTGCTATTTCTTCTCCAGGCCGAAAGTCACAGCATGAAAAACCAACAAATGGACCCCTTTACTAGGCGGCAGTGCAAGCCCACAATAGTGTCTAATGTGAGTGTAAGACTTAAGTTCAGTTGAGGCAATTTGTTGAAAAACAGAAACCAATGTAATGCAGAATGTAGGAACAGAAATTCCTGACTGTGCCATATGCTATTAACGCCCTGAATGCCAGTGTGAGATACAGCTGAGTGAGATCCTGGTCCCTCTTCTTTTTTAATGCAAAGTGTGAAGGACATAAGTGATGTGGGTATGTACTGCAAAAGCAACCATGATTGAGACTTCTGTTGTGAGTTCATCATGTCGAATTATTCAGATTTAGTTAGCTCTGGGAAGACAGTTTGCTTTAGGTGTGAGCTTCACTTTTAATTAGCTGAAAGTTTCCTGAAAGATCAGTTAAAGGTGAGAGGAGAACAAACATTTTGGGCCTGTGATGGATGAAGTAGTTCAACACGAACTTCCCATGTGATACTGTGGCAAAACCTTCTACTGTAGTCCCTCCATATGTAACTGATGAGTAACAAGGTGATCACCTCCTCCTTCTAAGTAATCTGGCCTTGTTGAGATCTGTTCTGGAATAGTATGTGGTTCTGGTGTAGGTACCTAAAAAAACAGCTGCTCAGGTTGGCTTTCATCGGTCTCCACAAAGCAGCAGGGAAATAAAAGAGAAATTCTATTGCAGGGCTTGAATTAAATATTTCTGAAATACTTCTTTATTAGAAAAGAATTGGAAGTGAGTAGCTTGATTATGGTGTTAGGTAAAGAAAATAGTCATCTAAAGATTTCTTCTCTCTAGTAGAATGTTTCAGCCAGAACTATAAGCTGAAAGCAAATGCATATTACAGTAGCATTAAGAGTAGTCACAGAAACAAACCATATAATCAGGAAATGTATTTCTGCTTTCTTTCTGAAGATGATTTTTAGTTTGTTATTGTCAGAATTATTTTAGTAGCCTTCTGAGATTCTGAAAGTTGGGTGAACGGATATACAGTCTCTTATGGTTTTAGATTCATGGATATGAACACTGTTTTAACAAAATGTAGTTCTAGCTTTTGCAAATTTAAATGCAGCATTTTTAAATTTTTATTCTTGCCTAATATTTCACCTTTACAGTCCAGAGATCCTGCTGTCCAAGCTGCCATCCTTGCCCAACTAAATGCAAAATATGGATCTGGTGTGTTACCAGATGCTCCAAAGGATATAAATAAGGTAAGTTTCCATTTTGGTTTCTGTTATGTTCCTCACACTGTCACTCTTTTGCTCTGTGAAGCTTGAGAGTAATAGCAGGTGTGCATGCTTCAATTCTAGAACAAGGTATCCTGTAGAGCTTTATCATAAAAAAGCAATAGTTTCTTGGTTATTGGAAAAGGAAATTTAAGTTGCTCTAGCAGTATGAAAGCTACACTAAGTATGTTTATGACAGAAGAGGGGAAAAAACATTTTTATCTCTGTTTGTATGACCACATAAAGTTTGGAGACTTACCTGTAGTTTTCATTTCAGGGTCAAGGAAAAGATAAAGATGTGAACTCTAAATCAGCTAGTGACCTCTCAGAAGATCTTTTCAAAGTGCATGACTTTGATGTAAAGATTGATCTTCAGGTTCCCAGTTCAGGTAGGTGTTCCATCTGAGTTTGGGGATGTGATTGTCCAGCCCATTTTGATAGAACTTACTTCTTCCAGAATAATTCTTTTAAAGTTTTTGGTGGGCTTTTGAAAAACCCACCAAAAGGGAGTAAGGACTCTGTTTACCATCTTGGCAAGTATCTTGAGCTGAGGGCGAGGGGATGTGTGATAGTCACATCCACTGAGAAAACAAGAACAACCAGATTGTGTTAGACTAAAAGCCTGTATATCCCTGTATTGTTGATTTGAAGCCTAGGGAGAGAAGGAGATAAGAGGGTTTTAATATGCTCTTCCAGTCTATATTATCTATGACTTGCATAATCTCTGGGGAAAAGATGGGTGTTGTATTTAGTAAGTGTTGGCATACACTTATACCTTGATACTTATGTCATTAGTTTGTCTAATAACTTTCAACAGCACATAAGCTGTGTGTCTGCTCTGTGTGTTCTGTTCTGTTCTCTGTGCACATACTGTGGGGATAAGGTATTTTTACTTGATTTTGGATGCGCTGCTTTACCAAGTTGCTGTTCCCTAACTTAGACATTGCAGATGGTATTGAAGTTAAATTTTAGGGGAACAAAAACACTGACGAGTGAGTGAAGATAATAGACACAAACTTGCTGGCTCTTCCTCTTTGTTATCTTGACTTTGACAGCAGGAGATGTGTGACAAGAACAGTTGTATCTTAGGATCATTTTGATTGTAGAAGACCCTCAAGATTATTGAGTCCAACCATTAACTCAACATTCACAAATCCACCACTAAATCAGGTCCCCATGTGCCACAGCTGCACGTGTTTTAAAGAGCTCCAAGGATGGTGACTTAACCACTTCCCTGAGCAGCCTGTTCTGATGCTTTACAACCCTCTTGGTGAAGAAATTTCTCCTAATATCCACTCTAAACCTCCCTAGTGCAACTTGAGGCTATTTCCTTGTGTCCTATAAAGTTGTTTTCCAGTGGGAGGAAAACATGGGAGGAGTATACCAGTGCAATTTGACACACTTTAGTATTTCTTGCATTGCTTGAAGGCTTAGATCTGCAGTTCCTTGGAGGACAATAATTTAGGAAGTATTGTAAGAATGCACAAAGACAAACCTTTTCAAGAAGCTAGAGCAGGAGTTTTTCCAAATTAGGTCAAAATGGAAACTCTGGATGTAAGACTAGAGAATGAGGCTGGAGTTCTAGAACAAGAGACTTCATGTAACAGCTAGCGAGAGTTACAGACTTGAGAGTTAGCAAGCAGATGAGGGTTAGGCCCTGAAGGACACTGAAGAGAGAAGGGTGAGGAACACAGTTTTCCTTAGACAGAACACCATTTTGACACCTTATTTTGTGCAGTCTCCTTGCTTAACAGAAGAATCTGGAGACTAATAAAAATGTGTGTTGTAGACATAGATAGAATGTTTGACTTTTTCTGCATACTGTCTCTGGATTAACAGCTGAATTAACATGCAGAGTCAAAATTGCATGTGCCACATCTATGAATATAAGCTCCCCTATACTGTCTGCGTTAATTGAAGTTCTAACTAGAGAAGCCAAACATGATTTTGTGGTGAAGTTGTCAGCAAAAACAATAAGTAAAATTTTTGCCTGTAATTTTGTCCTTACTCTTTTCTTGTCCTCAACAGAATCTAAGGCACTGGCCATCACCTCCAAGGCTCCTCCAGCAAAAGATGGTGCCCCTCGGCGATCATTGAACTTGGAGGACTACAAAAAGAGACGGGGGCTTATTTGAGCATGCCCACTCTGCTGCTTCTGATCCTGCATGCTCCATGATGATGTCCTACTTTTTCTTCCTCCCTTTTCAGTTCTCCCTTCTGGGTTGGAGCAGCAATGGAGCTGGGAAGAGACTCTTTAAAACTGCCAGTCATCTGTAACATAAACCATTCAACTATTTACTGTATAGACCTCCCTTCTTGCCCTTTCCTCTGCTCCCCTCACAAATGTGGATCTGTGCTATTTGGGGTTTTCCCATTTCTTTTAGTTTGAGTTTTGTTTTTATTTTGTTGATGCAGCTCGTTGGTCCACTCTGTGTTCAGTATTAGCCTGAGGTCTGGATTTCCATAGGAATCTCTTGGCAGTCGCAGAATCAGCACTTGGTGATCTCCCCTTACATACCACCACAGGCACAGTGAATAAACATTGGCGCAAGACCTTTGTGGCTGGAAGGTCATCTGCACTTTCTCCCTCTTCTTCTTCCTCCTTCATCCTAGCTTTGGAGAAGGGAATCTTCAAAAACTGGCCTAGGTTCAAAGTGTAAATTTTTTGGGAGGGTTGTGTGACTTTTTTTCAGGTGTTTTTTATCATTTTTAAGCTGCAGTACTATTTGTATCCGTCTGTCACAGTTCTTTACGGCTGTTTGAATTTCTACCAGCTGTACTTGAGCATCTGAAATTGCAAGAAAGAAACTCATTAAATGTGATTCTTCTTACTAAAACGGCTTGGCTGATATAGCTGTTTAACTTTGTTCTCTTTTTTAATTACACTTAACCGATGAGAAAGAGGTACACAGCTCTTAATGTGGGACTTGTCATCTATAGCGCATCCAGACTCTACAGCTGTAACTGGGTGAAGTAGCTTTTTATGGGGTGATCCTGGGGAGCTCATTTGGTTGGGCTTTAGTTTCTTCTCCAAGCCTTCAATATTACGTATTTGTTAAGTTATCATGTCTTCACTGGACTCCAGCTTACTTTGTTTATTGCTTTCTGAACCATTTAAATGGGGCTTCTATCAAGAAAAAAATTTTTTTTAAAAATCACATTCTGTGGAAGGGGAAGGAAGTAATAGATCAGTGAGTAATATGAGAGGTAGGTGATGGACATTTTTCATTTATAAACTGGTACAAGTGGTGTGCAACACGAGCACAAGAATTGTATGGCTTTATGGAATATTTGACTAGGCACAAATTGACAGCTAAATTATCTCTCAGGTGTAAAAAAGAAAAAAAAATCAAATGTAAATATAAGATACATTTAACAAAGAACTTTTCCCAACAAGATACAACTGAATATATAAAACTAAGAACTAAATTAAAAGAGAATTGGAAGTCTAAAAGGTTAGAGGCCCTCGTTCAGGTAAGCGTGCAAGCACGTGTATGTTCCTACTCAGGCCAGTACCTGAGTACTATATAACAACTTAAGCACTGAACTGGATAGGCGTGTTTCTGAGGGACTCTAAAGAAGGAAAATGCAATGCTCTTCTTGTGTCAGAGCATTACTGTTTTTCTGAAATCATACACTGGTTATCTTAAAACCTGTGTTTGATACTTTCTTAATGGATTCTTAATGAAACTTTAATCTAGTTCTTATTTAACTTTCTCTTCCTTTTTTTAACAGTAGCTTTAAAGAAACATCATGTAATGTGTGCAGATTGATTCTACGAACTGTGTATAAAAAGAAAACGTTTGAAGCCTACCATGTATACAAATGAATAGAAATATTTCAGTACTTATTTACTGAATAGTCCATAGTTCTAGGACATGTGGATTATTCTGTAAATATGTAATCATAGACTACTTTATTTGATGGCCTATTTTAGCAGCTTCTCTGGAGTTACAGTTGGCTGTCACATATACATACTTTAACTTTTTAAGATTGGATTTATGGGATGTACCATCATAACTTCATAGGAAACATTGTGATTCATTGTGTAGATATGCATTTGATATTATTTGGTTTTTTCAACAGCTAAAGTGATTTGTGATAAAAAAAATATTAAACTTACTTTGCAATAGACAGTTTTAAAAAGAATCACTCTCTAACGGTTTGCAGAAATAATTGCCAAATCAAACAGTTCAGGAACTGATTTTTTTCCACAGAAATGCCTCAGAGCTCTGAGATGCAGTGACAAGTGGTCTCTAAAGATGAACTTAACCAAAATACAGTATTTTTAATATGCTTGGCCTTGATGTATTAGTTTTAATTAACTTCTACATTTGGTAGCACAAGACTATCTGTAATACACCAAAACGTGGATGAGACCCATACAGTGTTGCAAGTAACTTTTAGTAGAGAAAACTGAAACATGAGAGATGCAGTGAGTTTAGGATGCCAGTCTGAATGATGGACTGTGTCCTAGTTATCTGAAATTACAAAGCTGCCACTTACCTTCTCAAAGTCTCTGGGTTTTGCTAAAATACTGTTTTTCAGAGAAGGCAACCGTCAGTAAATTATGCAAACCTCTTATATTGAGAATAATACATGAAGAAAGTACTCTTGGATAGTTACATAATTGTATGAAAGCTGTAATCTTTTTTTCTTTAATTGCATGTAAAGGTGAGTGGCTACACCTCCCACTTGTTAGAGAGGGAGAGATTTGTTTACTTTGTTTCATTGGTGTCCTAGCATAGTTCATCACAATTGTACAGACTTATATAAATAAACTTGGTTTGTTGGTTTAATAAGGTTGATTGTTTATCCCTTGATCTGAGGTGCTAAGGGTTTCCTGTCTGGATTTTTTTTTTCAGAAACTGGGCACTTCATTTATCAATCTGGACTATTATATTTAATACTAATATTGTGAAATAATTAATGAAAAGTAAGCCGTCTTTCTTTGCAAGAGCAGCTGTTGACTTCTGGATCACTCTCTAACATCTAGAGTTGGTCCTTATCACTAGACTTAAATGGAGCCTCTTGGAAGGTTAGTTTGCTTGCACCTCTGCTGCACCTCACTTAAAACACAGACTTTGCTTGTCTTGTGGGAATCCGGTCTACTTTTGTAATCAAAAATGCTAAAGCATATAGCTGAACTGACAGAAGCTACTGAGTAAGGTGAAGTAAGACTGCTCAGGGGTGCTCCGTGTGAGGATGAGACACAGCAGGCATAGTTTGAAACAGGGTAAGTTCTGCTAAGATGTAATATTGAACAAAAAATAACCTTAGGACAGTTAAACAGTGCACTAGGTTGCCTGAGAGATTTTTCTGTCTCTTTTGGAGGTTTTCAGGAAAATGCTAGATTGAGGCATGAGTAACACGATCCAATCTTGTACCTTACCCAGCTTTGAGAAGGAGCATGGGTTGGGGATCACCCTGAGCTCCTTTCTGATCTGAATTAACGTATGATTCTATAAGTAATTTCATACTTTCTCCAGTTTTGTTTGTCTTCCCTGCAAGTACTGCCTCCTCCCCATCCCCCATTTGACCTGCAGAGTAATGCAGAATTTGTCTCACAGACATGGTGGCTTAGGATGAGCAGTGCAGGATTTCCCAACACACTGTTTCTGAGAATCCCTGGTTGTGGACACCCATAGGGTTCCTGCTAGGGCAGGAACAAACCAAATTGTCCCTAAAGATTAACCACTGAGCAGGCTGGAAGACTTGGCCTAGAAGTTTGAGTCAAGCTGTAACTGAGATTTGCTTTAAAAAGTGTTCCTTTGCTGTACTTGGGAGTTGTTAAGTAGGTACTTAAGCTACTGATATATATGCAGTCCTACTTTCAGCACAGTAGCTTAGTCTTATAGAGGGAGATGCTTAAGTAGCCAAACAAATAGGTGGGGTTTTTTTTTAATCTGGAACTCACTGATTTTATTTTACCACCATCATCAATTGCTTCAGATTTTAGACCACCTCTCACACTCAGTAGCTGAAGGAATCTCAGATGACCAATTTCTTAAGTCTTGTGTGTGGAATTATCTGGGTTAAAAAACCCAAACAAACAAAACCCAACCACCAACTTAGGTTTCTTCTTGGTTAGTTGGACTGTGGGACTAGTAAAAATGGAGAGTTGTAGTGCTTATATCTTAAATTTCTACAGCTCTTTAGAAAGCCAGCCATTCAATACTTGCTTGGGGTTCTTTATGCCTTGACATCTATCAAGATGTTAAAGGCTTCTGTGGCCCAGCTGTGTCAGGCTGTAACAGGTAGGCATTACCCCCGTAACTCCAGCCTTTGGAGACTTGACTCATTTTATTTAGAGTACTTCTTTCTATTGAGAAGAGGCAGTATTCAGCTAAGAGTATGAGCAGTTAAGGCAAATTAAAGTAGGAACTTCTCAGAAATAGCTAATATATTGCAATTACTTATCAGTAACAGAAGGCAGGGTGAGTATTGATAGTACTTTAGATGATGTATCTGGTATTTTATGTGAGACTGCATGTAGACTGTGTCTAATTTTTGGCTTCCCCAGTGCAAGGAAGATTTCAGCCACCTGAAACAAATGTAGTGAAAGGCCACCAAGATGGTCATGGATTAGGGCATGTTCAGCTTCTTCCAAGAAGGTCATGACAAGCACTGTAATAGTGTATTATGGCTGTTAGTAACAGGCCATAAGCTTAGTACTGAGTCTGCAAGGCCTTGGGCCTGAGGACTTCCCCTTCTGGACTTTCTTTGGCCTGCCTGTATCTTTGTTTTACTTAGCTTTGCTATAACAGTAACTCATCAGGTGTCTGTGGTTAATTTCTTTTACTTCTGTTTACCTTTAGGTGGTGCAACTGTAGTTTTATATATGTAAGAGTATTTTATGTGCAATGAGTATTTTAAGTATTTTATGTGCAATAAGATATTTAGGACCAAAATGATGATGTGGAGAGAAATGGAGGCATGTTGTATAATAGCAGGCCTTTAGAATTGGAAACAAAGGCTGTAGAATAGAAGAGTACAGATTAATGATGAGGCACATGTGTGGAACTGGAAACCCCATTGTCCAGTACTGGTGAGTGGATACTCACAAGCAGTCAAATATGGGGGGGAGGGGGGGGGAAGGATTTGGTTCTTTGTTTGGGCTGTGGGTTTTTTTGGTATGGTTTGTTTTTTAGTAGGTTTTTCTGATTTTGTGCTTGGTTGGTTGGTTGGTGGGTGTTTTGTTTGGCTTGTTTTGGTTACGGCAGAACAAGAACTGAACAAAATTGTGTTTAGGAAGTAACAGAACAAAGAAATCACATCTAACATATGCGAAGGGCTCATATATATTTGGATCTGAAGGCCAATAAGGAAAAACAAAGATGTAAAAGCACGTTAGCAAACCTAAAAACAGCCCCAAGTAGATCCTAGAGGGAGGAAGAATAAAGCAGTAGTGTATTCCCCCCAAGAAAGGACTTCAGATGCTGATAGCTTCAAGTTATCTTTTCCAGCAGTCTGGAGATGTTGATTTTGAGATGCAGAGTAACAGTAGAAGGGTGAAAATAAGCCCTAAAAAGGAGGGAAATTGAGAAATGTGTCTTAAAAGTTTATTCCTGCAACTTCTGTATAAAAGTACACAACCTGCATTATTATTCTTTTCCTATAGTAATTACATCTAGACTAATAGACTAATTGGGTCAAGAATTCCATAGGCTAATAATAAATTCTTAGCTTTACTTGTATATATGTTATGTTTCCTCTTTACCCATAAACAAGATCTTCAGTGTGACAGAAGATGCAACTTAGGAGGAGCTAATAGCAGCCTTCCAGTGAATGTGGAGAGGTGGTCAGGAAAGTGGTCTGCTTTTTACTGTTGAGGTTCTGGGAGGATTAGAGACAATGGTATAATTTGAAACTAGAGGTTTTGATTAAAGGTTCTGGAACTTCTTTATGAGGACAGTGAACAGGCTGCCCGAAGAGCTTATCTTTGGAGGTTTTCAACTGGGTAAAGCTGGAGCAATGTGGCCTTGGATCTGATCCTGCTGGGTGTAGGAGGTTAATCTTGGGGACCTCCTGAGGTCCCTTTCAATCTAAATTATACTGTGACTCTATTTACAGTAGATTCTAAGTGAAGCCTGAGTTTACTTTGCTGTAGCTTGTCTGTTCCATAGTGAAGCTGCTTTAAGAAAACCGATAGGAGTTACCCAGCTTGCCAAAGAGGACTTGGCTATTTGCCAGTGAGTGATTTCTTTAAGGTCTGCCTTTTCTATGTCCAGTGCACATAAGTTTAAGTTTTGGTTTTTAATTGAATGCAAAATGTAAAGCGCAGTTCTGTTACTGTAGCCCACTGCTGGTGTGGGCAGCAACTCTCTCATTGGGAAAATCCTGGAATTTAACAACTGCCTTCCTAAATTCTGTGTGCTGCATTCCAGTAGTCTGTGGATTGTTAACTGTATTTTCTGTAGAGCAAATAATTTAGATAAGTGTGATTAAGTTGCGTAGAACATATTTTGGGTAGAATGTACTCTGTGTCATGAACTTAGCACTCTGGCTTCAGTACTGGAACATGAGAGTAATTTTTGAAATGAAAAAGTATTGTTTTCTTAAGTGCTGGCACTCGGTGTCAAAGCGTGAGCTGGATGCTTTAGAGACTCAATACCCTTAAGCAGTATGAAGCAGGGGAGTGTATTAAGAGTGATAGTTACGGAGGGGTGTTCTTTGTGGGATTTTTTTCTTCATATCAAGCTTTAGAAAAAGTTTTGGTTTAATTTCTTTGTGTGTTAGGTTGTGACAACAGCTAATGTCTAATTCCTGAAAGCTAACTACAGACTCTCTGCTCCACTAAAACTCCTTAGATGCCATTTTGAGCTTCTGTCTTTCAACACATTTGTAATCCCCTGGCAACAGTAGAAACACTGAGCCATAAGGAGGGTGGGAAAAGAGTGGTCATAGCCTGAAAACACTAGGAACCTCTGGTCCATGAGGAGGAATACTGTGCAAACTTAAAGAGACAATATGTTGCTTTCTGATGGCTAGCCTTCCACTTCTGCCAAATGTGGAACCAGCCTTGAGTGAAGCACATTGTTTTCACCCATGCCATCATGCAGCAAGTAATTTTCTAAAATTATTTTTAAGAAACATTAAAGTTTTGAAATTGGTCAATTGGGTAATTGGTGGTTACTCATACAAATGCTTGCAAGCAACATCCCTGACTTAATTGAATGTGCATAAATTATTGTGGATTCTGCACAAACTTATTTGGTTTTAGTAAATGTATACAATTTTGCTATATGAGAGCTATGGTTTTTGAGTACTATTCTGGAGAAATTAGAGTAGGTTATTGCAGAAACCCATGATCACAAAAAAAAAGAGAATTTTTTTTCACCAATGGCTTTCTTCCCTTTCTGGAAGTCTCAGGTTCATGTCCTAAATCTCACATTAACATTCAAGTAAAAGCTTTGTATTTCCTCAGTCTTCCTGAGGCAGGTTATTTTGTTATTCAATCTCCGTCAGCTTGTTCTGCAGAAAATACAAGGGTGGATAGGGTAATAAATTACACTGCAGATGAGTAACTTTGTCAACTTGTTAAAAACCATGTTAGACAAGATTCATAAGTACAGCTTAAGTGAGCACTGGAATGGAAGCAAAGAATACAGGTTATTTTCTGGCATGAGTATATATGTATGATGACCAAAAGACATCAGGTCTTTGGGGAGATTGAATTTATGATTCAGTGGGTTGAAGGAAGGGGCAGTGGAGTAGAATATTAGAGGCTGGGAGTGGATCTGCCTTTGTAAATGGCATAAACAAGATCACGATGCCTTTTTTCACTGTGCCTGCTTCAGGAAAGAAATTCAAAATATCTTCACTTTAGGGCAGGGAGGGGGATATTTCAACAGCTGTAAAATGTGCCCATAAATCAAACATAAAATTTTATGTGAAACTCGAGATGATTTGAGCTTTATTGAAAGACTGTTTCCTGAATAATTTGTTGGCTCGCCTTCAAGACTACAGACAAACGCGCAATTGTCAGATCCCCCACCTGGCATGCAAGAATATTTGCCTGCAGTACAACAGTGCAAGTGGTGTCTACTTCATCCTTTTGTAATTCTTCCTGGTGGTATATCTGCCAGCAGGTAACTTGCTTCCATTATTTTTCAAATTGCTTTATTTTTGAAATTGCTGTGTAAAAGCTCAACTCCTGAAAGTAGCCATGTGGCAATCAGTTTTTGGGCTGTTTGCTGGAAGCGGTAGCAGAAGCGGAAGCAACTTGAACGCCGGTGACTTGGCAGCTGTTGTGTGGCTCTTTTCAGGTAGGGCAGTTCCAGCGAAGCCATTGCTGCCCAACTGACTTGTACTGATTAATGCTACAGAAATCAGAGCAAAATTATTGCTCATATCCCACATCTGCTTTAGAAGGTTACTATGACAAATTACAGCTTCTCCCAAGAGTGGTGCTAATGCGATGTTTTTTATGGCTGCAGTTTGCACAAGCACACGTTCAACAGTCAGTTTAATGTAGCCTTCCTTGGTTGGGGGAAAAAATGGATCTGTGACTAGAAAAAGCAGATCATATACAGCATATATACTTAAAAGGAAAAAAACAAACTTTTGTTTCATGCTTTGCTCTTAAAGACTTCCTAGTTGTCAGAAATTGAGAGTAGTTATTTTTACTGTAATAAAGCT
Organism: Peucedramus taeniatus; assembly: GCA_013400575.1. NCBI lineage: Eukaryota > Metazoa > Chordata > Aves > Passeriformes > Fringillidae > Peucedramus > Peucedramus taeniatus. The sequence continues at coordinate 64,593 of WBNO01014101.1, forward strand.
TTCCCCCTGGAAATATTATAATGGACTATGGAGGCAAACTGGTTTTCCACTATTGAATTAAACTTAAATGTTTGAATAAATGCTGTCTTCATCTGAGAAAGACTAGATGAATTTCAAACCCAAAGCAGTTACTTTCAGTTTTGAATCAGGATTAGTTAATTATTAAATCAATTAATGATTTTTATTTCCATTGCAAACTTCCGCAATATTTTCTCAAATGATCAAAGATAGGAGGTTAAAAATAGCAAAGAACGATGGCCAAACTTGAGGTGAAATATAAGCTGAGTACCATTTTAGCTTTTTGTAAAATCCTCTTCTAGCTCGACTCCTGGTGAAGGATTTGCTATGAAGAGTTCTGCAATTTAGCTTAGCAACCAAAGTCTGGAAGTGGGAATGAACTTTTCTAACAGCATGGGGTATATGGTGTTTAACAAACACCTTTGCTTTGGGCTAACATCCTTTAGTGTGTAACAATGAAGAGGTTTTAATTTTAGAGCATTAGTATTACAGAGTGTACTCTTGGGTTTCCTGTCACTGGGTTGCCTGTTTCAGCTAGCACAATCTGTTCACAGCAGCCACTGCTCCTCCAGAGGCAGATAAGAGTACAGAGGAGGAAAAATAAGTTGTGTCTTTAAACACTTTTGGGTTGAATGCCCAGAAGCCTGAAGACATACAATCCCAAATATTATATTATGGTCTATTTAGCCAGTGTTACAATAAAAGAGAAGACTCTGTGGGAGGCAGTGGGAACTGGATAGAGTCCTCATGAGGAATATTTTCACTCACGGGTGACTCGAATTGCAAAGTCACAGGGCAGGACTGTTCCCATGGTGATTATTTTGTGTTATTTACTAAAAGTGAAGGCAGAGCTCATTGTTGACTGCCACACATGGAAGTTTTGACTTCTGGGCAGAGACAGCCTGGGTAGTTCTTCAGGTCCTGCTCTCTTCAAAAAGTGATGCATAAATAGATGCACTGTAATCTACCATAAAGTGACTCATCACTCATGACAAGTTTGTTGATGCCTGATTAATAGTAATAATCATTAGTTATTACTATAAAATTAGAAAGCATTTAAATTCTGAAGGATTATTGCCCCTCTGTCTTTTTCTGTTCCTGCTCATGGACTTCCACCATGAGTAAATTCTTCATTTTATCACACCTTGCATATTTATATGGTATATTAAGTTCCATTTGCTGCAGTCTCTTTTCAAAGGGAATAATGATGCTAACTTAACCTTGGAGGTAGAAAGTAAGTTGCATTAATTCCTATAAATTTTAAGATAACCCATTTGCTGGGCTGTCTTAACATAAATATGTCTCAGCTAACACTGTTCTTCAAAGTCCCTGGGTATTTTTGGCCTGGCTTCTGGGGATGGAAGCAGATGGCCACAGCAGAACAACAGATGTTTTTTCAGATGTTAAGGTAGGGCTGAATTGAAGTGGGAGTTTGACAAAAATACAACAAATGTGATCTGAACCCCAGCCTTGAGAGGAGGGGCTGGCAGAGTGGGCTGTCACAGAGCAAATGTAACAGCCCACTCTGGCTCACTCAGTCCAGGCTGCACAAAGGTATTTCTAACTCTTGGTCTCTCAGCATGGCCTTTCTCAAACAGCAGAGATGTGATGCTGGAGCTGCAGTGCCTGGGAAGCAAAGAGAATGAAAGGTAGTGCCTCAAAGGCAAGCCCATTCAAACCTGAGAACTGTGTTCTGAAGCAGGGCCTGGCTCCAGTTGTGGTCTCTTGGCTTGTCTTTCCAGTTCCCTGAGCTCAGGGGAGCAGGGAGGTAAGGTTGCTCCCAGGCATGCTGAACAACTGCCACAGCTCAGCAGCATCTCCTAAGCACCCTACTCCAAATGCCTGCGCTGGCTTTTTGCCACAAGCTTGTAATAACACAGCTATACCTGATCAGGTTCTGGAAAAAACATGTCTGTAATTTACTATTGCTTTTGTTTTTTTTATAAAATGATATACATATTTATGCATGCTCCTATTCTTAACTTATTACCGAGACTGAAAATTAATCCTGTAGAAAAACCAGCATGGTATTGTAGAAAGTCATTCAGTATTAAAAAGAACTGATTTGTCAAGTTCAGGGAGGCAAAGCACCATTCAGACATGGCAGAGAGCTATGGTAACAATCCATTGAGCAAGCACATTCAGAAATAATACTTTTTGCAAGTGGAGTGAGTGACAAGATTTGACCCTTTTAATGGGTTAGGAGCCAGGCTATTGTTACAATTCTAGGTGCCTTTTTAGCTCTAGCATTGAACAAGCACAGCAAAAGGTGAATTTCCTGAGGGATTTCTCTTGGTGTGGGAGGACTAAGACTGTAGATCTTTCATTTGATACCGCCTTGATGTATTGCTGACAAAGAA